>JARJDW010005283.1:0-162479 GCA_030264715.1 Adinopsis sp. GC000173
AATATAATTCGATAGTAAATTTTAAAATAAGACATTGTAGAGGTTATTGTAACATATTTAAAAACCTACGAATTTTTATTTACCATATATAATTTTACCATATATTTCTCTCAGTGTATACACCAAATTAAATGCTTTTACTAGTTATTATCAATTATATGATATGAAATTGCAACAATTTTATGAGATTGCACGGTTTTATTGACATTTAATGAAAAAAAAACGCTGCATTATTGCATACAATATATCAAAACAAGCGTTGGCATTATACAATGACATCATTCTAGAAAAATATGTCCCAAAAGTCAACAATATCATCACGTCATAAATTATTTCAATAAATGCAAAATTTTTACGTCACTTTTTTATTAATAATTTTGATGATGGGCTGAAAAAAAATTACATGCATTTCGCATAAATTTACTTAAAAAATAAATGTTATAAATCACATGTATATAAATATTTATAGAGAATTGCAGAATTTGTATTAATCAATTTTTCATTACGTTGTCAAAAATATTTTTTTCTAGTTTTCCTCTTGAAAGTTTTATAATAAATTTCAATTTTTATTCGTTTGTTTTTTCCTCGTTCTCTTCTATATAAAATTATTTTCCGACAAGATCATTACCTCAATTATTATTCATGGCATTCTTTTTGCTAGTTTTTCAAGTTTTTAACGCGATTTAAATCGTGCTCTGTAATAAAATGCAACACATTTTCGCCAAGTTACATTTTAATACTATAATAATGTACGTACTCAATTTAAAGTAAACTTTCAAAACATATTGGATGTTTTTTTTTATTTTTTGTTAGTACTACGAAAAGCAATCGTTTCACCGCATTTTATATCCCACAGACAGGTAATAAAATTTCAAGAAAATTTATTCGAAGGTAAAATAATTTGAGTTCAGCTTTATGTTTGTGATTGATATTTGTATGTGGAGCCACTGAAGTGTGAATTTCATCTAAAATCGTTTTACATACAACAAAAATAAATAAATTGAAAAAGTAAAAATAAACAAAAGAAATATTTAGTTTACTACAAGCCAGGCAATTTTTAACTTCTAGTCAGTTTATTTCAACTTTCACTTGTGAGAAAAATGAAGTATAAATTTCATGTTAGAAAAAGGTTGTTGTTATTTTATGAAATTTAATACACGTACGTAACCTATATGACACATAATCAATTTTTGCTCGGCGGTTGTAATTGTGTCAAGTTTAAAAACAATGAAAATATAGAAAGTCATTGAGTTTGAGAAAAATTTGATAAAAGTTCGTGATATGTCCTGATGGTATATTACCATATATAGATTTTCTAGGGTTTCTGACATTACAAATGTTGAAAATTTGATCACGTTGAAGAGCGAAACTTGGAGAGGAGCCAAACTGGTGAGATGATATATTTATACACTCTGATTACTAGCAATCAATAAGTTGGCCACGTTGCCTACCCCTTTATAGCATCTGCCAGCCCATTGTAATCGCAAAATTTTGCACAATTACTGGAGTATACAATCATTGCGAATGAATAAAAAAAATGTAAAGTTATAACTAGAGGCTATTCATAAAATGTGCAACCATCATTTTGTATTCATACATCGTAGAGATTCAATTGTCCTAATCTACTTTTCACTCTCCAAATCCTCAAAAAAATATCTGAAGCATATAGAAAGACTTTGCCAGCAGCCGTAACGTTTTGTGAAACAAGCGGATATTACTATTGTGGTGACGTTTTCGTACTATGAATAAAAAACAATCAGAAAAAAAAACAACCATTTGATTACTAGAAAATAGTTGAACAAACGTATTTTCACGTAGAGAAGAAAACCATAAAAATTTATCATTGCTTATGCGATAAAATAAAGCACTTAGAATGATAACACATATATTTTCAAATATAAAATAAATAAAAAACACATATTACTATTTATATTTTTTATATAAAGAGCGCGCGCGCGTTTGCTTGCTTGATACGCGCCGAATTCAACGCTTCGAAATTTTCCTCTGATCTGATAGTATTTTTCTAGACGGATAAAGATTCAACGAGTTGTTCATTTTTTTAGTTAAAACATTTATAAGAGCCAACAAAGAAACACTACTATTGACTTTTATAAAACATCGCAAACAAAAATTCTAATTTTATTATATAATACAATACGATATTTTATTTATAGCTGGATGATATTTTTGCTCAATGCGAAAAGTCATTTGATATACACGACATACCATACATACGATAAAGCAGATTATTAAATATTGATAAATATTAAAAATGTTGTAACATTTGTTTTGTTCGCAATTATTGTTTACCTTTCGTATAAGTAATCTAGTTTAATAACAATTAATACATTTTATAAACAAATAACGACATATTTGCGCAGCGTATTATTACTGCCAATAAAAAATCAAATAGAAATAAATATTTGATCGGTGAAAATAGTTCTGCAAATATGTGTCCATGTGGAAAAGATAAATATAAATTTATCATATGGTTTGGGAGACGAACTAAAATATTATTTCTACTTCAATTAATAGGTTATAAATTACACGTAACGTAAGTACGTAAATAATAAAAAAACGAAATTATTTTAACATTATTTAATAATATGGTAACGACGATATTTTGTATGTAATAAAATATTATACAAAGTCATTACAGGTAGATTACGCCAGTTAAACCTTCATTTATAAAATCTTTTATCAAAAGGAAGAAGATAAAATTGATTTTTCATCAAAATGTTGAGATGGTATCAATTATTTTCTTATTTTATTAATAAACTTCCTACCATTCATTATATCCGCTGTAATGATTTATATAATTATTTCAGCGTTGCATTTCAGCAAAAATGGGATATTTTAATAAACGTCTATTGTATGCATGACATGAATCAAATTGATTTCTGTCCAAAAATTGTTTCATGAAATTTTAGTTTTTCATTTTGCGCAAAAATCTAAACGTTAAAAAATAGCCCATCATACGTGTTGAATATTTATTGCTTATTAAATTACAAAATGATAATTAATTGAACGCTTCTTTTACCAAATTGATATGTCTTTTTAATCAAATGATTTATTTATAGTAAAGTTGATAAAATCAAACGTAATGTAGATTCATGCAACTCATCAATCAATAAGCTCGTTTTATTTCACACTTTTTTATGTTTTACATTTTCTATTTACTAAATTCATCTTATATATTATATATAAAGACGTTTTCATATAATTAATTATAACTAATGTTAATTCCAATGTAAATATTATGCATCATCGTACAATATTATATATCACTAGTTATCAAAAAGGAGTAATGTGTTAATTAATCATTTTTTATTTAAATTTTCTATTGAGAAGAGCAGCCACACAAAGTTAAATTAGTATCAGCACAAAAATGTTGTTAGCAAGTAAATACGTTAAAAGAAATTTCCACCATTTATATACTTTAAGATAAACATTAAATAATCTCATTTAAAATTCCATTCTGGCATTAAAAATGTATGTAATATATAATGCAGCAAACTAATTAATTTTAGTTTCATAAAAATTGCAAATTGTGCAATAAAATAAAATAATTTTAAATAAATATTTGATGTCTGGTATTCTGGCATTCCTTAATAACAAGGTTGCTTAACGCCTATGGGAATTGCAAGGACCGCACATTTAAATATTTCGAAGAGTAATTTTACACTTTGATTTTACGATTCTATTCATTATTTCAATTAATTAGTAACTCCCATCCTGTTTATACATAAATTAACATGTTTATATATTATATTAATTCTGTAACACCCTTATCATTTTATTTAAGTTTCTACTTTAAACCTCCAACGAAATCAAAACTCATTATTGTTCAAGTGTGTGTGATAAACCGTATTAATATGCATTATCTATATAAAGAAAGAATTTATTTATTGTATCATCTACACTAAGCATAAAATGATATTTAAACTTGTTAGTGCAAGTTTAAAATAAATTGAATTAAAAATCTATTATCAATAAGTTAAACAACATTTTGTAACGTTTTGATCCGCTTAGTGGTCTACGGCGCTTCTGTAGAACATAAATACCTGAAGCATAGCTTTAGGGAAAATTCTGCTGGGATTTCGAAATAAACAGGAAGAAGGCAATTTTCCAACCTCTTCCTCAATTAATTTTTTTTTATCTTATTGTAAATTAGAAAATAAACAAATCGTCATTCCATGTTTATGTCAATTTTTAGATCAAAATATAATCGGTTATAAATGGCTGTAATAATCTAATGTAGTTTATGGTATAATTTACTTATCTCTGTAGAATAATATAACTATGTTAGTATTCCACCAGACAGAATCAATAATGCCAACAGTCAGCAATGTTATAGGACTAAGGACGCTAAAACTGCGACGGAACTTCTCCTCCGCCTTTATATATTTTTATTCAAAGTGAAAATATATTTAAAGTAATAAAAATGACAAGTTTTAAAAAAAGACTTTATATTGTAAGTAGTAGCATATGTCGAACATTATTAGAAAAGATATCTCTTCTTGTCAGCTTACAAATTGTTTTCTGTCAATCAACCAACCTAGAAACTTTTTAACAACATTTCTTTTTCATCACTCAAATTACAATAACAATTATATCAACCGTTGAGCTACATCAACGTCATACAACGCAAGCATTTCCTATACATAAGTAATTAACATCATAGGTGTATCGTATCGTATCGTAATAATGTCTAATATTAATATTAAGACTTTTATCATCAACCAGCAATTATGTTAAGTAAAACGTCGAATTTTAATCTGCAATATATAATCTACGTATATATAGTATATATTCGTACAATCTCGTAAAACGTAATTTAACGAAATAATAAAATGTGTCGTATAATAAATAACAAACATTAAAAGAAGAGTAATGTTGTTTTGTACATTTTCGCAAAAGAAGTCAAATAAAAAATAATCACTTTCAAATTTTAAATGTGTGTGTATATATGCTTAAAAAAGCAAACCGTATGTTATAAATTTGCATATGTTTAGCATAAATTCATTGTTTTTCCTCGATAAACAAGTATATATCAAATTTTGATGCAGAAATATACGGTTAGGATAAGCAATGTAAGCTCAGCCTACGCAATATTTAAATCATCTGTGAAAATAATAAATTTATTATTATTTATTTTCAACTCATAAACAAACTCTCGGTGAAATTATCTCAACAAACCGTTTAATATCATTAATAATAATAAGCCGCATGCTTATTCACCACAACAAACAAATACTTGAACATAGTTATTAGCAAATCATTTTATTGTATTAAATATTGTATAATGTGAGAAGATATGACCTAACGCGAATGTAAAAATCAATAATGAAAATTTATTGGATGAATTTTCGTTATTATTCAATTTATTTCCAGATAAATATATTAAACGATATTCCAAGAAGAAAAAATCTGAAAACATAATTTAAGTAAATTACAAAGACAGCCCTCAGTAAATCTTATGTTAAGGGTGACAGCGTGGTTTTTACCTCATCCCTTATGACATACACACGTAGATGACTTCATCTTTACGAAATGTTTGCGTACTCATGCAAAAAATTATTAAATTTGTTAAACGATAAAATAATAACATTAATTCTTCATAAATTGTTAAATTATTAATTATAATTTTCATGTAAATAAAGTGCCAGGATTTGGGTTCGCAGTGTAAGATATAATAATTTTATGAAACAAAGTTAATGAAATAATTCTAAAATGAATCGATTTATTTATGGCAACAATTAGGAATACTTTAATTTATTTATAATTTAATCGTAGGCAGAACGCATTAGCACAAAATTATAATTTCATAGTTGTTTAAATAATCAATATATTATTTCATTAACATTATTTTTTATAAATAACAAATAATAATAGGTAATTAACTAAGGTAATATAAAGTTATTAACATAATTGAAACAAAGAAATATATGATATAGCAAATAAAAGTTAAAGGGCTTCTTGTGAGTTTGTAATAATATATAATTGTTATTTAAATTGTAATGTAAAAATATTTTGTTAGGTTACTTGGAGGAAACTCAAGCAGTTTCTTTATCTGAATTTCAAACGTAATCGATTTATATAAAATAAATTTAAAATTTCATGCTAATATTTATTCCTTTATAAAATTTCCCATTCATAATCTTTTTTGAAAAGCGTCATTAATATCGGCTTAAATAAAATTCTATGATTTTGGACAAAAAGCAGCACCCCTTGTCACTGTTTCGGCGAAAAATAAAGTTCATGAAAGCATGAAATACTGATTTATATTCAATATAAAACATGCAAAAACAAGGGTGCTCTAAAAGGTAACATTCATTTAATTTATTATACGTAGAAAACAATTCGAAAAGTTAAATCATCAAAATAGTTCGTGTATAAAGTTGAAATAGTGTTGGCCTTCATCGATTTCTTGTTGGACCCTTATAAGAACGAACCACATTTGCAACTGTTTTCGTCTGCTTGCGAAAACCAACGTTTGTCCAAACATTTCAACAAACTCAATTTATTGCATTATATAAATTTTATTATTATTCATACAAGTTACTCTTATTGTAAAACATGATACAATAAGAATGTATAGTTTATTTTCTGAAAAATCTGAATTCATTTAGTATATGTATATGTATATGTATATGTGCAGTGTAGTATGACAGTATACGTACATTTTATTCCAATATTCTGGATCAACGAAAAGAAATTAGTTGCATTTAAATTAAATTCTCTCTTTCAAAACAGAAAATTACAATTTTGCTGAAATAATTAAAACCACAAGCAACACCTTTTACGTGTTCCATATCCTTTTATAGTAAAATGTATTCACAGAGAATATATAAATTTTAAATAGCTCTAATATTTAAATATAGCATATCAAAAAATATTATCGGCCCTTTCACTCAACGTGTTGTATAACAATGTAAGTCACATAAATGTGCAACGTAATGTAAATTCAAATGAATTTAATTAATCAAGGAAAATTAAATATTTTAAGCCATGGAATATAACACATTCTAGTATTACAAATGTAGATAATGTAATAAGAGCAATTTTCTTATTCTACAAAACTTGAGATCCACTTATTGTAATGGTGAATTGCAGAAATAATATTTTTCTAAAAATGAATGAAACTACTTTAGTTGAATTACATTTTTAGCTTGAATTAATTTACATCAAATGCAGATATTGTACAATAACAATAGAGTTACAGTTGCAAGTGATCTATTTATGTCACCTTTTTGCCTCCTCTTCCACCTCGTATTAATAACGTCATTCAAATATATTAAAATTCATCAAAGAATTTTTCACTCACAACTGGAATTCTTATTATAAAACATTGTTTTCCGCCCTAATTGGAGCATGTTTCTTCTTTTATTTAATAAACTTTAACCGAAACGTTTACAATTTGGGATAATCGCGTGATATTTATAATAAACTTTGATGTACGAATACGTGCAAAGATGTAAGACTCATTTTGCGCTCAACCAATGCGAAAATATTACATTATTTCTAATTATCTGTCAGAATAGTGTTTAAGCGTTTGTAAAATAATATTATATAAAATTATATAATCAATGTCGAAATACAACCATGAGTAAATTAAATTTGCTTGATTTTTCAAATGATATAAGGCTAGAAATTAAATTAGGTATAACGTGAAAGCTCCATGAAGAAAAAAAAAATGAAGCGATTTCAATTACTGAAATGTGTGCATAATTTTAAATGTATACTAAAAAAATGCAAAAGGCGCGCGAGTTCGTTTAATTTTGTAAATGAGTGGAAATGATTTGGAACGTTAATAGCAAATAACATGATGTATGACATCAGAAAAAACCACCTATCATTAAAGGAATTGAACGTCATTTTCACAAACTTGTAATTTCAAAAACGTTTTATTTAAAAATGTTCATAACGAATTACGTCATGTGCATTTATAATGCTCTATTTTTGCATACATACAGGTTTATGTTTGTTATTAAAATTCAACGTTTTCACTGCATTTTTAAACTACATGCCAAAGCCAACTGTCTAGAAATGTATGATAGAAATTTTTTGATCTTACACATACAATATTCGAAAGGATGCATTTCAATCTCCGCATATGAATTCAAAAATTTGTCGTATGCGATGAATATTTGCTACATTTAAAAAGACTCCTTTCTATTGAAATTTAATTTCACTGCCGTCACATGCTGTGATTCTAAAAAACTAATTCAAGGCAATAATGCAATATATTAAATACGCCCGTAATTTAAGAATGAAATTATTTGCGCACTTCCATTACCTTTTTATTTCAACATAAAATTTTATTTTAAATTTATGTTATTTATAGATCACAAAAGGTGCAGATTTTAGTGCGAAAAGGTAGCTTTCATATTTTTAGTCGGTATTAAGCTAATGGAAAAAGTAAACATTTTCGAATACATTTAGTAATAATTAAATATTGTTTTAAGCAACGCTGAACCATTTTCACCACAAAACTATAAATAGTTTCTCAACATTTTGTTCTGATCAATTTTTTTTATTCAATATTTTCTACATTTACAATATTAAAAGTTTATTCATTGTAATAATATTCAATAATATATACTAAATGGTCTGGGTTTCCTGTCGGTTTTTATTTCAACGTGAAATTTTATTTTAAATCTATGTTATTTATAGATCACAAATGGTGCAGATTTTAGTGCGAAAAATGTGCAAAAGTAGCTTACATATTTTTTAGTCCATATTAAGCTAATGGGTAAAGTAAACATTTTCCAAACACATTTATTAGGAATTAAATATTGTTTTAAGCAACGCTGGGCCATTTTTACCACAAAACTATAAATAGTTTCTCAACATTATTTTTATTCAATACTTGTTACATTTAGAATATTAAAAGTTCATTCATAGTAATAATATTCAATAATATATATTAAATGGTATGTCTGGCTTTTAAGAAGGAAATTATTAACGCTTTCCTTTCGCTTTTTATTTCAACGTGAAATTTTATTTTAAAGCTATGTACGATTTAGTTTTGATCAAATAAAATACGCTTTATCGGAAAATTCAAGTCCAATTTGCATGAATATGCACAACTCAGCGTCTATGTTTTTGTACTTGAGCAATTTTATGTTGATATAAGTGAGACCTCACTTATTCATGTCGTAATATTCCTCAAAAACTTAATGGAATCAGGCGCAAATAGTTTTTTGATTAAACTCGCATTTTAGGCGAATTGAATTAAAACAATTCATTTATTAAATTGAAGTGCTCACTTGAAAAAATATTTCGAAGTAATTGCGTTGAATTTAATCAATTTTACCAGAAAGCAAAAGGATGCGCAGTTAGCAGCCAATTTTTCGGTAGTTAGTTTTGAGACAAAATACGAAACAAATTCAAATTGCTGCAACTTTTAACGCACTTTGATAAAACGGAAAATGTTTTGTCTGTCTAATAAAAATAAAACTGAACTAAACTAGAAAAAGTTGAACTAACTTATAAATGTATAACATTTTTGCAGTTTCATTTATTCTAGCTAAAATACATCACGCATTAAATTATTATTGTACTCTATATATTACAATGGAACGCTTTTTTATAATATAAAAGAAATATAATTAGTGTGTAAAGAAAACACTTACAAAGTTCTTTTGGCAAACAAAATTTGAAAGCACCTACTCTATTTTGATTTGCATTACAGTTTATGTGAATACGAACTAACCCAACTTTGTGCCATTACTATCCAACTATAAAAAATATTCAAATTCGGCACTCGTACTTACAAAAAAATTCCATACATTTTTTATTGGACAATACTAGTTGTAATGCAGTCTAAGTGTATAAATATGTCTTAGATTAAATATAAAGTGATGTAAAATTATATATAACGTTTAAAAAAATTAAGTTAAAAATGCGAAATTGTTTATTTTAATGTAAACGAAAAGATTATATTTTTAAAAGCGCTTTTAATCTACTTTTACAAAGTAACCTAATACCACCAGCTTGCAAAAAGTTTTTTTTTTAATACACTTGATAAAAGATTACTTTACTTGCTTCCTTATTAATTATGAATTCTAACGAATACCAGCACATTTTGACTAAAAATAGATGATAATTATTGAATATTGCTAGTAAATATTCGCAAGTTTGCTCTAGTAGACATAATTATGATCATTAATGTAAGTGATATGTTTCATTATGAAGAATTTGGCCAAAGTTTTGGGCGAATTAATTAAATTGTTATATAGGGAATAAATTTTAATTTTGAAACACATCAAAAGTTAGGGTAATTACCTTGCTATAAACAATAATTTCATAACTAACTCTTAAAAGTGTTTAGGTTGTAAATAATTTGAATTTTAGAAAGGCGAAAATTTAGAAAATGTGTATGTATGTATGTATGTATACATATATAGATTGCATGGAACAAGAGGGTGTATTGTACTGAAAAGTAAAGCTTGGTGAAGGTTACTACTTACAGTCAACTTGAGGATAAGTTGTATTGTTGAAAACTTTTCGAAAAGAAGCTAAAACACATTTGTTTCGTGGGATTTAAAGTCTCGCTTGCTTACATTTAAAACTTATTCAAAATTCTAACCAAAACATAAATACATAAATCTAAATGAACTAACTTACTTTCTATGCTGATTTTCCTCTTCTTACATACACACACATTTTTACCATTTTAAACTAGAATTTAACGCACAATGCCACCCTATGTGTATGGGCACATTATTTATCAAAAAATCAATAACGCAATTTCTTAGGTGTGTAAAAACCAAGCAATTAAATAAATGTATATGTACAATAATATGTTTTGTTAATTAAAAAAAGCGAGGTAGTAGGACAAACAATGTTTGAAGCTTTCACTTGAATTTAAAATGTTTATTAATTGCTGTATAAATTTGCTTGTATTTTGATGTTCAATGAACAATTTGCAATTAATGTAACGTGTTGATTAGAGATAAAATAATTAGTGGCAAATGATAAATCTTTTATGAAAATCGAATAACCAATGAATTTATGTATATACAAATTTTACAAATTGATTAAACTTTGTAACATTTTTATGCGTTCGCATTGAATAGTTTTAAAATTATAAATCAGATTTTAATACACAATGTTAAAACACATAATACTGTTCATACAATTATTTCTAATAATGATGAAAAATTTTGTTTGTTAAACGCTAAATGGAACTAAAATCATTTTCACTATAATAATATTCATTTATTAAGATATATTGTTACTGCAAATTTGCATTACTTACATAAACATAAATGTATTTGCTGCATGTAATGAACATTGAAAATAATTTACGAGATGATTATTTAAACTCAATTATATCATGAAAATGTTTTACTTTCACACGTTTTAGCTCACGTCTAGTGAAATAACTTTATCAACACCAGTCGCCAAACAAAACTAACAAAATATTGTTTTAGCAACAGGGCAAATAAACATAAAATGCATTTTTAATTAACACACGTTTCCAAAACTTCTATTTAACTATATTATAAACATTTGCACAAAAAATTTAATTAAAACTCTATTGTTTGGCTTATATTTACGCAACTTTGAGAACAATTAACCCAGCTTTAAATCATTCACAAATAAGTCTTAGATTGCACAAATATGGGCATTTTTTTTTAATAGAAAATTGGTTATTTGTTGCTTAATCAATGTTTTTACAAGTATGTAAAATAACAATACAGAATTGTTAAAAATCTTAAAATAGATTTGCAAGAAAGCTATTTATAAGAGGATTTTTATTCAGAGAAAATAGCGTATTTATTTTTCGTTGTTGATATTTTACTTAGCCAAATTCTAAGAAAAACTCTGTTTAATTCAAGAAATCATTTTTGTCAGACGGTTTGATGATAAAACATTTATTGTTAGGAAAAATAAACATTTTGAAGTAAATTTCCTCGTAATTAAATGACGTTTTACAATAAAATGATAAATAGTTTACGAACATTTTGCTTTGATCTATTGTTTGGTCACAAATATTTTTCATAACTTTATAACAGCGAGAAAGTGCATCTTTTGTCGGCACTTCATTGAACTCCATTCCACCGATAGATTATCGTTATTATCAAAATAATTTATCATCTTTAAAAAAATAGTTTTAAAACAGAGCTTAATTGAATAAATACATTTTATATGTCTAACTACATTTGCATTATAAAGTTTTCGCGCTAAACACATCAAAATGCACAGCTAACTTTCTCTTTATATGCACCAAATTGCTGAAAAAGTTTTTATTCATCGCAAAATCGTTGTTTTTTACGTTCTAATTGAATAGTAAATTTTTTGCAATTAGATTGCCATGAACAAATGTTCAATAGCATCCATTTTTTGTTTAGATCAGTATCAATTTTTTATGCCTTAAATTTATTCAACTCAAAATTTGCATTCATTGTTTGTTTATCGGGAAATTTCTGTATTTCATATTTTGTTTAAAATCAATTTAAAAATGTCATTCATTTCACAATAGCGTTTATGAAATAAATTTTAATAGATCAATAATAGAAGTAAATTTAAATATTTTATAACCCTCATTTGAAATATAAATATAAATAAAATGTAAAATATTATACCATCGTACATTATATATTAAAATAAAACTATTTCATGTCAGGTCCATGTTGATTTGAGTGAAATGGAATACTTGCAAATGTAAGTATTGAACAATTGACAGGTTAATATAGACGAATGGAATTGGATTTAATAAAACGTACTGCTTCCAGACAAACAATATTTTTTTAATTAAAAATATAAATAATGTCTGGTCCGAAGAGCAAGCAAAAAAATTACATATCCTTATCGTTACTTTAAATATTTCTTTTCTTTAATTAAGAAGCAAACGTGCTTTAAAGACAAAGCATCCTTTCTCACTCCAAAGATTTTTCCACACTGATTATATACTACGACAAAAAATGTAATAATTACACAATTTTCCACAATATTTCTGTTTGCTGAACCAACAACTAAATTAAAATAAGCGCAAAAATAAAATGTTTTCTGCTTACACTGTAATTAAATTCTATTATTTACTTTTTATGTTTAATACAATTCTTTTTATATAACGCTGAAACAAGTTTTCAATTGTTATGCAATAACAAAAAATTTTTAATTTAAACATACAAATCAACGGCCAAGAATTTTCTTTTCGTTAAATGTTTATTTAGATTCGCGTAACGAGCAAACCTACATAGACATTTTTTACTTCTCGTTAGCCAGCAAAATATTGCATTCAATTTCCGCCGGCTCAATTTAAAATAAAATCTCTAAAACGCGAACGAGTAATTAAATAAATATTAATATAGAAGTACACGTATATATTTTTTATGTTTGTGGTGAAAATACTAGAACTTCCGTAAAAAAAACTAAACAATTTAGCAAAATATCCGTAAAAAGTTAAGTAGCAAGTTAAGCTTGAGTGATTTTGTAAGAAAAATCCCAGCTTTAAGCTTAGATACTGAAATATTCTCGCTACTATATCTATATATCCAGTTTATTTTAATTCTACTTAAACAACAAAATAACACATTAAATAAAATTTGACATCGTCTCGATTTAAATTGATATTCTATCTATTTTGCAGTTTCGTGCTTTGACAACTATTGTATTGATTGAAACCAAACAATAGATATACATGTATATATATTATATTTTGAATTGCTTCTATTAATGTTTAAAATAATAATATTGAAATGCTAAATAATAAACACGACGATTGAATATCCATAAAGATTAAAATTTTATTTCGTGCTGTTTTATTATAAATTAATTGATTCTTTGTTTGTGTGTTGCAAACAATGATGAAAGGTAACTAACTATACGCATTGTAATTTATGAAAAAGGAATTATTAAACGTGAAACACTCAAAATAAAAGTTATACACTTTAACTAAACGAGCCATTCAAAATAAAAACATTGATGAAATTCATAACATGTTAAAATATGAATATTATAATTTAATTAATGTATGTGTTTTTATTAATTTCTGCGTTCATAAATAATTTGTAGTAATTCAATGAAAATAAAATTATTTTCAATCGCCAATTAAACAATAATAATGCAATTTTCAATTTTACTCATATTAGTTTTTTGTTATATTAATTAAAATTTGCGGAATCTATCGGCCGCAATAGTTTTACATTTGTTTGCTGAGTAAACAAAATCTCTTAGAAATAATGAAAATACGAAATTATTTTCCATATGCAAATAAAATCTTTAACAGTTTTATAATGTATTATATATTCTATCATGATTTTCCGTCTCAGGCCATTTAAAATTTAAATGTTAGAGTTTCTAAAACATTATCAGGCAACTTTCTCCATAATAACAATAAATAATAAAACTTCAGGAGACCCAAATCTAAATTTCCCCCGAAAAATAAACACGGTCTCGTTTAAAATAAAAGAAAATTAAATAAATTCTATTGATTTTTGAATAAACTTACATTCGCCTCTCAATATTTTGATAGATGTAACATCTGCGTCATATTTGGTTTTGTTCGACTATGACATTGATTTGTCATATCTTACTCAATTTTCTCAATATTGCGGCTTAAAATTGCATTTTTCATTCGTTTCTCACCTGGAAATATAATAAACATAACAATTAGTGGTTAAACATTTATTGCAGAAATATTGTTAAATAATTTTAATCTTAGCTATGTTGCAGAAGCATTATAACAGAAAATCAAACAAATTTTAATATATTAGTTGCTACCTCTTGGTTATTATCATAGATATCAAGAATAAGAGTAAAATAAATACACTTGATTTTAGTTGAATATAGATTTATTGTATATAGCCAAAATGCGCATAGATTATAGTTAAAAATAAATCTATAGTGAACTAAAATCAAGTGTTTTTTTTCTAATTATTATTCTTGATATTTACAAAATCAAATATCAAAAATGACTGAAACACGGAAATATTAATGCACTAACTGATAGTCGTTACGATTTTAAAAGAGATTGATTCAACTGATAGCATTAAAGTTATCTTACAACTTATCTAATATGCTTAAATTAGTCATTTACTCTAATTATATATTTTAGTTGAATTTTATTTATATTACTGCATATAACTTGGTAATGTTTGACAATAAAAGCTTAATTTTCTGCTGTTAGCTTTTTTATTGGCACACAAAGTCTAGAATTTTATTTTGTGCAGATTATTGATTCTGTAAATGATTCAGCTTCCAAATAATTTATAACATAAACGCCATTACTATACAAAATCTCTGCCACGTTTTTTTATTTATAGAGCATAATTTCACACAAAGTTGATTAAACGTTCTGTATACCTTAAATTACTTCCATTTCAACACTATTTCATTATTTTATTATACTGGAACATGACAATTTCAGATAGTTAGCAAGTTATAATTTGTTAAAATTGTCACAGAGGTGGAGTGAGGCAGCTGCATATCTTTTCATATTTTCAGTTTATTTTATAAATACTTAAAGCTGATGGTATTTTACGCTGCATTTATTTTACTTCTATTCAATTTATATCAGCAGGAATATATATTTTTTAAATTTGATTATTGCTGCTGTAAGCGAATAGTTTCCAACGTGTAGGGCGCGCAATGCAGTTTTCAAAAATGCCACAAGTCAGCGAAAATTGAAGTAAAACTCAAAATTTTTATATATCATTTCATTCAACATATATATGTATAAAATTAGATTAGCACATAAATTGAAAGGGGCGCGACAATTATTTTATAATAAAAAAAATGAAGGGTGTACATGCAAAAAGCGTGGAAACCACTATACTCTTAGCACTCGGTGCAACCTTTTTAAATGATAGAATAGCACAAAAAGTTAGTTGGTTAATTAGAATTTCAATAGAAAACTGCGAAAAAAATATCAATGCTCGCTACTCAATGTTGTTTCTATATGTATATTATAGGATAAAAACACGTTATTTGGAATCCTTTTGTAATAGGGTTTCCATTTATTAAAAATGCATCATGTTGTTTTACTGCCACCTATTTTTTTACATTATTTTTAACCAAACCAAGGATTAAGATTTTGTGGTTATATTTTTTTTGATGTGGCTAAACTAAACTATTTTATAATAAATATAAGCTTTGCATTAAACAACATTTTTCAAATGAATGCACCATTTACAATTGTCGCGCTTAGAACATTTTATGCAAATTTGAAAAAGCTTAATATCTTAATTCCAAAGTTTAAATTGTTTATTTTATTAAATTTAAATCAAGTAATTGAAAATGTTATTTTAATCTGCACATATTTTTATAACACCATAATTTCGTTATGGCTTATACGCTGTAACACCAAATTTATCGATATTGATAGTAAATGTGTGATAAAATAATATTTGCATAAACATCTATTGTTTTAAGAATAACGTTACATATTTTATTTTAAAAACGGTAAAACTATATTTCATATATTATTGCAGTTATCATTTCGTATTGACAGACACTATTAATGTTATATGTGCACTCGCACTTCTTTGGTATTAACCTGTTACTAGAGGATTGTTAATCACCATTATGTATGTGAGAAAATTTCAAGTGTTTAGGAAGTTTAAAATTGTTTGTATACTATTTTACCTACATTTAGACTGTTCGGTTTGCCGAGAATTTAATCGTTGCAACAAAAATTTTCATCAACCACACAACCTAGACGTATACTATTAACTGTCGGAATTTTACTCTGCCGATACTTAAAAAACGTGATTCTGCAATTGCTGACTGTTGTCGAATATTTCGAGATAACAGCAGCGACGCTTGCGCGATTCGAGTGGCCACATCAGTTGGCCGATTGCCGCTACTTGTAGTTTGCAAATTCCTTGAGCATGCCATGCCACCCGCCCAAACAAATCTTTTCTCTTTTTTAATAATTCAGTCAACGAAATTTATATCCGATCGCAGCGGTCTGAGGACATGACGGTCCGATCGCCGAATCATTCATACCGATAACTCAGTGCGTTACGCTACACGTACAAAAATAATACAAGCTAGGTCGACGACTTACATACATGATCAAATTACTAAACATTTGTGTAACATCAAAGACACGTCCTGTCGCTACCTCTAGTAGCGTTCAATAGTTACTGACCGTTAATTAGTCACTCATATTTATAACACTTGTCAATAACACGATGACTAACAATGTTCAATTTCAAGTTTAGAAGTTGTTATTACATTTTTTGGTAAATGTCACCTGATGTCCAAAATAATAAAGCAAAATGAAATTTGTACTATTCGAATATAGATAGACACGGTTCTAGGCGATGCTGATTCCGTCTAATGCAAAAAGCCGGTGGTTGCAAAGCTCAATAAGAGCCATACCCCTTAGACGTTTCAGCTGGAGACTAGGGCGTTGTAAGTACATACAATAAGTCGTCTATGTCCAGAGGGGGTGCTAGGAATCAGAAAATATTTTTATATTAATATCTGGCTCCCAATACAGTCACGATATAAAATGTTTGTCTACCACCGTAACAGATCATTTATATCTTTGTTATATCAATAGATGCAATAAGTGCAATTACACAAAAGTAATATTTTGTAAAAATGAAGGTAAGAACCACAAGCAAGTAATATAAAATATAAAGTTTAAGCGTAGCATTATAAACGAAAATCGTAAGTGACGCTTTTCATAAAAATCTGCTTGCTTTTCATAATTGACAAACTGTGACCGTTAATGCTTTCCGACATTTTTGTTAAGAAGTATTTGCTACTTCGTTTGTTAAATGTAACGTGTGATAAGTCTCCGCAATTTAGATTATTGTGCTTTTTGGTTGTGACACAAACACCGTTGCAACATTTTACGTAAAAATTTCTTCGATTTTCAGTAAGTACGTGATTCGAGACGAGCATCCAAGTCGTGATGCTCATTTTTAAGAGAACTTTGTCCGAACCGTGTCATATTCAAAAATGGACACATTATTTGCTGGCTAAATCTTCTAGTTTGTTCGTATCCGACTCTTTTCACGTAGTTTGTGAAAATCGAAACAATATCTGCGTGAAAGCATTACAGAAGCTCGAAAATCCAAAGGGTAGCTAACCATCTCGGATATTTGTTGACAACAACTTATTTAGATATAGCTATTTTCCAAAAGGAAAAAAAACAATATTCCACTGCATATAAATAACTGATGCATACAAGTTACGTAGAGAAATATATTGTAAATTTTAGTCTTACCACATATGTACAATAAATTTATACACCTCTAGTACTAATTACATTTTAATATTAGCGCCAAATGACTTATAATATCGTTTTTATAACACGCTATTTTATTAGAATCTATCGTTTCATTCAGCACGTAGCTAATTAAAAGCAAATAAAATATACAGTTAACAGTGAATAAAAAAAATAATAATTAGAGGTTAAAAACTGTATCCATAAACAATACATGGGCATTATTTTATTATTCGCTAATGTACAAACAACAACAATCAACATGTTAATTACGATTCTATTGATTAGAGCATAAATTTGATAAAACTAAAAAGGCAGTTAATGTAAAATTGCGTGTGGACGAATAATAACTATGATTCTCTACACAGTTTTAAAACTTAATTAATTATGAATCATTAAAGCAGAGCAAGATTTACAAATGATAATTATTGTTTACCATAGTATAACGATTGTATGGTAATGTAGAGTCAAATGTGCTTTTTTACATTTATCAAATTGTTATTAAATATTGTTTATAGAATGTGATTCAAGTACTTTTATGCTTTTCAAATAAATGCTTATTGAAGTATAAGATACATAAATCTATTCACTTTTAATGGAAGGAAAATGTCTATAGAAAATATTTTCAACATCAATATTGAAATGTAGAAAAGTGTCGTATTTTTTAGTTTTTCATAAATTGGAGGTTTGATAAAAGAGCAAATATTTATAATGCAGGTCATTTTTGTACACTCTACGAAATGTTTACTTCTATTTTCAACAGTAATATACTAATCTGGTTTGTGAGTGTAAGTCTAAGTAGTCAATTACTCAATAAATCCATTAAAGATTCAAGCGTTTAAAGCTTGTAGTTTTATACTGGCATCAATCCTGACATGGATATCATTTTAAAAATTTATTTTTAGTTTGACGCGCTGCACTACCCACAATAAAGCATTTATTATTAACGGAGATGTTAAATTAAAATGGTAAATATCAATGTGCAAATTGTTTAGATAACCTAAAGTTATGCAAACTGGGGAAAATCAGTTCATAGAGATATTAAAATTACTTAAAAGACAAACAAGAACATCAAATAAATATTTATATATTTAAAATAAATAAGAAAAATTCTTTTACCATGAATAAATAAATATGCGTATTTTAATATTGTACCTATTAGCAAATACATTTTTATTTCATACTCCTCAATCAATTGCGTGATGTTAATAATTAAACAATACTAGCCAACTTTATATGTTGGCAAATTGTTAATTGAACATCCCATC
Source organism: Adinopsis sp. GC000173 (assembly GCA_030264715.1). Classification (NCBI taxonomy): domain Eukaryota; kingdom Metazoa; phylum Arthropoda; class Insecta; order Coleoptera; family Staphylinidae; genus Adinopsis; species Adinopsis sp. GC000173. The sequence goes on from JARJDW010005283.1 coordinate 19,465, forward strand.
ATCAGATATTACATTTCATAGACAGCATGAAGGATAATGAAATACTTCCAATGAAATTGTTTCAATTGCATTTATATTAAATAGTTGAGCACATTAAATGGTTAATGTACTTTTCAACAAAAGTGTTATTCATCAAACCGAATAAATATAAATAGACGGCGATGTAACGATGAAACAATGTTACAGGTGCAAAACACTCCACAAGGAAATTCAACACTAATCAACTATTAAATGAGGTTTCAAAAGAAACGTTTAAATTTCATAATAAAATACTTAATCTAGAAAGCTGCAGTTTTAAATACGTAATTAAAAGGTATAATATAATATTTCGCTATTCCTATATATGTTACATACATAAACGTTTATTAACCTACTAATTAATCAAAATGTTGCTTTTGCAGCAAATAATGATAATGAATTTGTTTCATTTGTATTTATATTAAATGTTATAAATAGTTGAAACCATTAAATACTTGATGTACTTTTCCTTACAAATATTTCAATAAATGAGGAGCGGTCACTGTATGACACTGAAATAAATGTATTAAGGTCTCTTGCGACATAGTCGTGGTTTTCTCTAGATGGAAACATACTTTATGGATGGCAACCAAAAACAAAACCGTCATTTATTTTAATGATTGATATTTATCGGGCACCTTTTCTATTCGAACAATATATGAAACCTTTGAAAACAGATCATCCATTTTCATTTTAGACAAAAACATTATCAATCAAGTAAAACAATACACAAATACACATACAAGCAAAAATTGTTTTGTAAAATTGGATTTTGCGTGACTTTTTCATTGCCATTATTTATAGTATTAATTGTTTTCTGTTAATATTGCTATATGTTGTAAATTAAATTAAAAAAATGTACGAGTATACATTTCATCACTTAATAATTAAGTGTAAGTATTGTACATACACAGATATTCATTTACATTACTTTATATTGAATGAAATTTTATATAAGTGTTATAATATAAAAGTACATACCTGTTATAGATTTATTTATTGTAGGATACAATAATAACAAAGTTCTCTTTCAGATGTTTCTAAATGATGTACTACATAAACGAAAACTTTCTATAAAATTCAATTTTTGATAATTTTCGTAATTGAATGCACTTGAATGCAATGAATAAAATAAAAAGGTGTCAAACCAAATTTATAACATTATTGAAACTTTTGAAAAGTTTAAAGTTGAATAAACTTTTTCAATTGAATAGATTTTTTTTCAGAAAAGTATATTATATGTACTTATAGTAACTTGAATAAAAGGAAGGATAGGTTAAGAATTTGAATTTCCATTCCTATCAACAGTATTTAAACAAAGCGTATGAAATCCAAAACATATGACAATAAACGACTTTCATAATACAACTACAATAAACTTTTAGCATTTATACGCGCTGACTTTTTTTATAATATAAAGAAGCTTAAATTTTGAGCCTTTTTGTCTGTTTCGAGTACAACATCTTTGTTCGAATGCTTTCTAGGCACAAAAACCTAATCGTTCTTAAGAGTTTTTTTGGAATTATTGCTTGAAATTTATCAGCTGCTCCTCCTTTGCAACTAACAAAAACGTATACGAAAAACTTCAAATGTGTGATGTATAGTTCAGTTCAAGAATAAAATATAATAAAAAAAATATTGAAATTTTTTCTAAAAAGAACTTTCGTTGCAATCATTTGTCAAGAATAAAATTAATGTACAGCTTTAGATGTGCTGAATGAAAGTATCTTTTAAAACATACACGATCTTAGCGCACAAATAAATTTATTGCATAATAATGCGAATTATAAATAATTTAGCAAAATAACTTTGCTGCTGTTTACATTTTTGATCTCATGAACAACGTTAAATTTTAAAGCATACAAGTTCAATTTCAATTTTCAATCCTTGACACGTACGAATATATCTAGCATAAACGCATTTCATAAGGCATAATATATTATTTTATCTCAAACATTATATATCTATGCAAACAAATGGATGCTGTAATTGTTTGTAAATTATTAATAATGCATTAGAAGTAATGCACAGATTTGGAATATTTAAATAATTCAACAGAACCATTTGTCAAATATAAAATATAAATGCAAGATTTCGAGATTATTGATTGAAGATTAAAAATATGCTTATTAAGCTCAATTCAAGCATTTATAATACAGAAATCAATATTTTTTTATCTGGTGAATGTATCCATACTAAAACAAATTTTGAATCAATCATATAATATTCAACCACTTTTGCACCCATTTTATTAACCTGCAATAATATAATTTCTTTAAGAGGAAAATTTATCAAAAATTCAACGTCTTTTTTTCATTATAATATACATTTAATTTATTTTTTTATTAAATATTCAACACTTTGCATCAAATTTAATTTTATATATATGAAACCCAACTTTTTATTATTAGTGTATTCAATGTGTGTTTCAAGATAGTATAGTTTTCACAAGAGAATTACCAGTGTGTAATACAAGGTGGTCATACTACCGATCCAACAAACAATGGTTATTCTGAATTATTAAATATGTATTTATGTTAACATTTTTGCAGCATTATACGTTACAATCTTGTTTTAAACTAGCAACTTTATTATTATTAACATTATTATTATACATTTCTATAAACCAATTTGTTTTTCATAGCATTGCATCTTAAAAAACTACATAAAAAATTATTGATAAAATACGGCATGAACTATAAGAAAATACGATGAAAAATTTGCTGGAAGTATGTAATTAATAAATGATTAGGTAAAGTAAAAATAATAAAATTTGCTTTCACTTAATTTCTAAAGAAAATTTAATAAAAAGTACACGCCATTTCAATTTCAAGTTCATAAAAAGTTTTTTTTTGTATCATTAGATACTAATTAAACACTAATAGAGAATTAGTAACAATAATCTAAAGTTTTATTTGTGATATTTGTCAAGAAAACGTATTCGAGAATACTGGTGTCTGAAATGTGGCTTAGATTGGACCTCCTTGCTAAATCGATCCTTGTAAGCAATGTGAACCTTAAAAAGGACTCTTAAAGTTACAGAACCGTAAGTTTGCATGGCGCTGATAGTATAGTACTATTACAAAGAAGATCGTGGTAGAAATTAGAAAAGTGAGAATGCAAATGGTAATTCGACTAAATAGAGTCGAAAATCAAAATAAATGTGAAAATAAAATGTCTATCCTTTATGCATATTTTGAATGTATGATTGATTTTGCATGTTATTATTGTATACACTGCGGCAGAAAATGACCTACTTTTGCGCTAAACTTAAAAATAAATTAAAATTAAGCTTATAATATAAATCATAAAAGTTTTGCCCGCAATATAAATAAAAGCAACAAATATTTAACTAAAAATGTATATAAAAAAGTGTACTTTACTGTTATTTACATAGAGAATATATTGTTCGCCTCGTAATAAATAAAATATTTAATAATAATCAATGATCTAGTATAGTAGTAGGCTTTCTTGAAATAATAATTTATATATTAAGAAATGAAGGTTATAAAAAGTAATAAATGTAATTTATAGAAGCTTTTAATGTTTACCAACGACATTTATCGCTTGATATTTATTTATAATTTTTTATGGTTTTTGCTAGCCTAGCTAGCTTAATTCATTAGATTTTTGCGAGTGTTGTGTACATTTAACATAGACATTAAAGTCAAATAATGTATAATTAAGTTTGAAGTAGATTCATTTTATAGATTACATAAACTATAGATTATAATTTAATTACTCAGATTAAACTATTAATAAATCTTAAACAAAGTACAAACAATTTCAATTTCGTTAAAGCTCTGCAACTATGATTATATCTGTATATTAATGTAATACAACTATTTTGTTATGATGTTACCCCACTTGGTCAAAACCGCAATTTTAGATTTTATAGTCGTAACTAATATGTAATAAATATTTGGGGTGGAAATTCCTTAACAATTATAAAACATGAAACATTAATATCAACTAGTTGGAGCCAGTTTTATAATTAATTCTATTTGTTATTTCGGCAATAACATGTTTTGTGAAAGATTAAATTCTTTCAAGTCCCCAACAAATCCCTTACAAATCCCTCATTTAAACCACCTTGCTAACGTAGTCTTCTATATCATAACTCTACCATTTATCACTGCAAATATGTTTTGGGCTTAAATCCATCGCTACTCTTTAAATTTGCCCTTCCTATGCTTTGGAAAATACGTTTTTAGCGCATTATTGAAACAATATTTAATACACGTAGCGCTTTTTTCCCTTGTAATAAATATCAATATCACAAACATAATATTTTTTCCGAATTGAATTTTCTAAAATATATTATATTTCAAAAACGTGAAAATTGCGCATATTAAAAATTTTACGCAAATATATTGATTGTCATAAATTTGAATACTTAAAACTTCCTAAGCTGCAGAAAATGCCAACAAATACTTTTTAATTTGACATCAATAATATTCTTTTGAAACTTGTAAAGCGCTTTGATTAATTACTCCAAATTATATTATATATTTAAACTTATTATATTATTAAACAAATGACACGCCCTAGAAATGTCGTCATCGCGCCATAATAACAATTAAATGTTAGTTTACTTACCCAAACAACATTTATTATTCACTTAACTTTACTATATCGATTTACAAAATATTTTTGAATTCTTTTATCGAATAATTGTATGTATGTTCTAATAAAATTGTATGCATAATATGTATGTACATATCATATATGTAGCTAAACCAGCTAAGTTCAAATTTATATTAAAATAATATTTGAGTTATTCGGGTGTGTGTGTCTGTGTGGCGTGGTGACTTTGCATAAAAATAGTTGTTTTGCTAAAATATTGTTGCATCTGCACACATTGACGTTGCTTGTTACTGATAAGAGCGCTAGCCAAGAAGAATCGTCAGTTTAGCGCAGTTTATTTATATCATTCGGATGGATATATTCTATCCGAATATTCTAACCGGTTTATTAATTTATTTAATAGTATGTGTGTGTGTTTAATAAGGTTGGATCCTATCATTTCGGATGAAGATGGTTTATAGTTGCTACTGCTATGAAATCTGGTAGGCTTTTATTTATATTTTACAAGCATTCTCAGCCACGCGTTGCTCTGGCTCATTGTCAATAAAGATTGATTAAAATAGTGTCCCGTTTAAAATTTGACTATGTTTTTAAAGTCTTAAAGTCAATTGTTCGTCGCAATACTTGTATCCTGTCGGTACGAAGGCATATATTTGATCTTCTGGAAGGAGTAAATGTAAATTGAATATTTGAATGTTTATTCTGTCACACTGGCAGCAGTCAAATTGACAGTCCTACTATTTTCACAAAATAACATAATTTATCGAATGTTTAATATGCCAGAAACCTTCTTTGGGCTATATTAAACAACTTTCCAAATTAACACATCGATTGGATGTATGGTTTTTGAATCTATCAAGTACAGACAGAGAGACAGACACGCATTCATATATATACATAGATTTAATTTTATTTTATAAATATAATATTGAAGAGTTTGGTATAATGTTCAATGATGAGATTATGCGTTAAGCACGGCATGAAACGATATTAATTAATTAACTTGCAAATTGATACCACATAGATAAAATTTAGCAAATACCTTTGATTTGACATTATATATTTTATATGGATTTCTAAATTCGGTTTAAAATTATAATATGATTATTACATAGATTTATTTAAATCGCATTACCGAAAATAATTACTATCATTATTAATTTTTGCATGGTATTTATTACTGCATTTAATCGTATTAAATAGAGAAGTCATATATGTATGGTATATATCGTATATAAATGTACACTACTGCTATATTTTAAAGCTTATCTAATAAACTAAATGACGAGTCTTTTAATAATAGCATAAGAACATAAAATAAAATAGTGAGTGTAAGTTTCTGATTCTTCTTTATATGTGTATAATACTTGGATTATATAACATATACTACAATACAATATAATTTAAGTTGAGCAGTGAGTCATTTTGAATTTTCATATCTAAAACTCATTTTATTTTGTGTAATTACTTAGATTTCAGTTTATTATATATTCAAACAATTTCGTTTTTAAGTTAATCCTCTTTAGTTGAACCAATTACAATATAAATTCAACTAGAACGCATATCGAAACCAAACTGAAATCCATTTCAAATTAAAGTGAAAAAATATCCATGAAATACAAGTGTTAAAAAATAATTATTATTTTAATTGGAATCTTTCGAAAGATAAACGTTCAATTTTCATTTTACTATTTGCGTTTAATTATTAATAAACTTTGATATAAAAATGGTTTTGCAATTAGAGTTAAAATAAGCGTTGCCTTCAATTTGGACGTATTTGTTCAATTTATTGTGATTATTTTTTATGTAAACAATATGGTGAAAATGTAGGCGAAAAAATGTTCAATTGTGCTGTGAAATAATTCAAGTCGACATCGACATTGTGTTTGTAAAGTAAAGGAATTTGTAACATCCTAACTCGAAAGTGGGATACAATATTTCATTTCTTATCAACTTTCAAGATCGATTTCGATGCAAAACCGGAAAACTATTATGAAATGAAGTATAAATGCAATAATCCGATTATACTTAAACATTTATATTTATATATTTGTATAGTGCTTGATTGTATAGCAATTATTTTGCAAAATATTTAATCCTCCATTTTAACTTCCTAGAAAGCAGGAAACCAACGAATTATTCTTTTCATATCTCCTCCTAGAAATATGGCAGTATTCTTTGAATCGATTATCTGCGATGCTTTTCGCTGACATTCATAGAATTTATAGAGTGTTATCAAAATGCTATCATTTGTTTTATTGATTATATAATTGGACGAATTTCACGGATTTGAAAATCGAATATATTCGCGTCTGTCACATTTTTGTCACTAACACATCTCAGAAATTATAAATGATTTCGCTGGAAATTTGGTATGCAGCTTAATAATATTATTCCATCGTCATTGTTATATTTTAGAATAAATCGGTCCATAGAGTCTCAAGAAGCACACTGTTATACCTTTCTCAAATTTCAAAAATAGAATTTTTAAAGAAGCGACTTGAATAATTTATCATTATTAAATACTTTTAGACGAGTCGAGTTTTAAATTAAAGCATGAACTTGAATTTGAAAAATTTTAATTTTTAATTCGCACTTTACGAGTTTTAATCATTACTGCTATGTCTTTATTCTTACTAAGAGACGAATATATTGCGTTTGCATTTTATTTTCCTCAATGTAAAACTTTATTTGAAATTTGATATATATGATAAGTATTGTTGTTGCTATTATTAATTCGAATTAATATTTCGAATGACAAAAATATGACAATGTTTGTTTTCTGAAATATACCAACTAACATATTAAAATTATAGATTGCAGGTCATATCAGCAATATGACTAAATAACGTTTTCATTAAATAAAAGTTTGGCAAAGTTTTAGAAAAATGTAGAAATCATAAAGCACAATGGCATACATACTAATGCATTTAAAAGTACACAAACGGTATTTTAAAAATATTGTAATTTACTGTTGACTATTTCGAGCTGTAGTAAAAGCAAACATAATTCTTGTCATTATTTACAGCCATTGGTTATAACTCAAAATAAAAGCGCAAACAGCACGTTTTTCTGTTTTGTTGTTTCATTTCGCAGCGGTGAAATACTGAAATCCAAGCAGAATTTACAGATTTTTAGCTGGCTTTTATTAGATCTAAGTCAATTCTATTAATAATCAATTAGTGTTTGAAGGCTTACTAAATAATACACCTCGGTTAATAATAGTTACAAACAAATCCACACCCTCTTTCAGTAGTAAAAGATATTTTATCCTAAACACGCAATCCCTTCATTTTATAGTTTCTAAATAATGTGCTATAATACCTTCTGACTAGAACGAAAATTTATAGTTCTTTAACATTTTTAAAGTCGCTGTATTAAAATAATCATTTCAACTTTTCATAGAAAAATAATTACATTACATACATCATACCAATTTTAAATCTTTATATCATTGGCTAGGACATTTACACTGGATTTGGACGTCATGCAATCACAACATGCACATTTAATGACCTTTCTTTTACTGCAAACAATAGAAACTAGTTACAAGATCACTTTTAATAATATATAATAAATGATACAATAAAAATATTTAAAGCAAATTTCCATGTTACTTTTATTCGACTTATTGCAACCACTTATTTCATGTTATATTAAATAAATTACTTTTATCTCTATGTACATAAATATCGTGTATCTGAAAATTAACGAAAACTTTTACATACTTAATAAAAGTAAAACGCATAGAAAGTCAGGCACGAAGGTTAAAGAGACAAGTTCAGTTTTTGTGCATGTGGAAAATGCGTGATATCCAAAATTATAATCGATCAACCAGCGCAGAACCAGCGTCTAGGCTGAATAGTAAAATAATAAAAGCCGGATAAGATGCTTAAATTCGCACATTGGATGGAAAAAAGTTTGAAGAAAATTTAGATTATAATTATGTATTGATTTTTCGAATGAAAAAATTGAAATTGTTATTTTTCTGCATAATATAAATTAGATATTTGTTTAAAGTCAATCAAGTGCTGCTTTGCAATGTGCATTCTACTGAATAATCTTTCTTATTGTTAAACCTAGTAGCACAGCTTTCCGGAAATATGCGACCGACATTACAATTTTCGTTGACTGTACTTGAATTTGAGAAATTTACCAAGTCAATATGGGAAAATTGAACTTGAAACATCGGCAAATATTTTAACATTGAAGCTTAAGATACATTAACGCTTCGCATAAACTACGTCCTGCTATAACAGCAAAATATATTGTTTTTTGTGTAGCACAATCGCTGCTTAAAAATCTATTGCTATTATTGCAATTTATTGTTTAAACATATTTTTTTTGTATCACGAATTATGAAATATTAAACGCTTTCTGGGTTTGACTTCGACAACTTTATACAACGACCGACGCCGGGCAAATATTTTTACGAAGAACTAAAATAAAACCAGTTCCGGTTAGATTTTTTATGCGTTTGTTTTTTGCTGTAAATATTCGCACAGACGCACAATGACGTCGTATTTTTTCAGCAATTCATTTCCATATTTTACGAAACAATATAAAACTGAATAAATATGTTTTTAATAAGCACATTTTAAATTTATTAGCGGTGTATAATACTTTCTGCCCTATAAATTCTTTTCACAATGCCGTTAAATTAATTTATGCGGAAATAGTTTTTTTTTTGTTATAATATCGTTAAATGACTGCAGGAAATGGAAATGTTTGTGGAATGTTCCAGGTAGTCGAATATAATAAAAAGGAAAGATTTTTCTAATCTTCTTTAAATTTTCTGTTGCGTTGAATGCAATAAATTATGCAATATATAATTCTCATAAACAGATTTATAAATGAAATAATTTTATGGCTTACATTCTATACTTATTAACCGATAAGAGGTATACAATCTTTAAGGCTGCTCCTGCCGATTTCGCACGCAAATTCCGTTTACATGCATTTCTTACGGCAAAATGTGCTAATCGTCATTTCCAGTTTTCGATCTTATTATTTAAGATATCGACTTTATTCAAAAAAGAAAATAAAGCTAAATTACAAACACATTTCGCTAAAACTCCATTTAAAAAAAGCCTTTTTGACTCCCAATTTGGCATATAGAAAATATCCGCTCTTTACGTTGATTGTTTTTTCACATTTTGCTTTTTCTGTCTGTGGAATATTCCAGGTAGCCGAATAAAAAAAGAAAGATTTTTCTAATCTTGTTTAAATTTTCTGTTGCGTTGAATGTAATAAATTATGAAATATATAATTCTCATGAACAGATTTATAAATTAAATAATTTTATGGCTTATAAAATATATATTTGCGACACCGTTTACATTCTCTACTTATTAACCGATAAGAGGTATATACAATCTTTAATATATCGTATTTTGCATATTCTATAAAATTTTATAACCCAACTTTTTCAATTTACCAATATTTAACAATGCATTAAAACTGTCGCTGTATTTCGTTTTATATCGAAAGTTCTTCTTTTGCAATTAACATTTGAAGAGCGTACAAATAAATAAAATTTTATTCAATCCAACAACGCGTGATTTAGAAATTTAACAGAGAGACATCTAAATCACATCTTCTATCTATAGTTTCTAAGTGAAAAGTTGAAAATAACGCTACGTGATGGAACGTACAATTCACATAACTAGAAGTTTAGCAATTATATCAAAATTGCTAAACGATTTTTCTATTTTATTTTATATAAAGCGCGCGCTAAATGCATTACTTTTATCAACGTGATAGGTAATCGAGGAATTTGATTCATTTTAATTATAAATAAAATCAGTTGTAACTAAAACGAAAGGTATTAAAATTATTAAATGTAATTAAAGTATATTAACTATAAAATGTTTACTTAAACTAGAAAATTTAATTGTTAAAATGTCACGAATATTTAGCAAATGAAAACATTCTTTTATTTTTCTCTTTCAAAAAGATTACATATTAAATTGCTAATAATTTTTGCATAAATTCCCATAAACGTTAGTTATGATTTGAATATTTAATGTAATTAAGTGGTATGTTATTGATCATATTAGATATTTGGTTCATGTAAAGTAAAATGTCACTTAACATTGATTATCAGCTTTATTGATAATTAATGCCTAAAATTCTGACACATTTAGTTATCAACCAATGCTTTAAGCGTGTAATCTCTTCATAAATTTTAAACAGCGAATATAAATTTCAAATACGTATTTATTTGTGTTCACATTTAATCTTGAAAATTTTTAGATACATGTCGACAACGATTCTATGCTATTTGCATTCCTCCGAACATTTTACATACATAATTATGTCTAACCAGTATCATATTATTCGAGTCATGACAAATCCTAGTGGTTGGATGCAAACATCATGCAAACATTCATTTCTGATTTTTGATTTTTATAGAAAATGTAATAAAAATTTTGTAGACTCGTATTAGATTTCCTATACGTATAAGAAAGATAAATAAGCCCACATTCATATTTATTAAAATTATCTACGTTTTCAGTGGTAAAAATGATTTAAATAATATCTCCTGGCATTTCTGCCATCACAATGCATTCTAGCATTTATTATGCAAGTTAAATTAACATTTTCAACAATAAAACACAACATTACGTTACATTTATTTTAGAAATATATTTATGAAAATGTTAAATATATGTTTTTAATTTTGCGCATATATGAGTTTTTGCACTCTGCTTGATTTTTTGCCTTTCTTTTTTTGATATATCATATATATTTTATGATTTTACATTTTCAAATTTAACAAAATCAAGTAAATTAAAGGCTGCACTTTAGATAATCATACAAACATTTCCACGTAAAAAAAAGCCAAGAGTGAAACATGTACGAAAAGCACGTAAACTTTCAGTATCTTGTTGAGTTCAGGATGTTCACATTTCATGTTTTTAATTTTACTATAGCAGACAGCAGGCAAATTAAAATGAATCTAAATCAGATTAGATTTGATATCTTCATATTGTTTACTGCTTTTGTTATGAATTTGTTATGAAAGTAAATTTGCGCCGACGCCACATCAAAGAATTAAACTAAAATCACAAAGTGCTTCCGTTTTTGCATTTTATTTAGATAAAAAAAGTTTATCGGGAAAAATGCTTTAGCTCACCTCGCCTCTCAAAGTAAGAGTGTTCCAGTAAATTCAACCGCAGAACCACGGTTAGCATCAGAAACACCAACTTAAACTAGGTGTTTCCAAGTGGTCACAACAACTAAATTCTATGTTCGAATAGGAATAAGTAGGATAATGTGGTGAAGCGTTTTTACGAGTTTCAATTTGGGCGCAAAATAAGAATAAAATAAAACCGATCATCGGTAACATAGCTAGTATGTAATTTAAGAAGTTTTGCATATGATTTAACTTTTAATAAAAAGTTATTTTAACTAAAAGTATGTCTATCTCTTCACAAAAGAGCAAGTTAATAAAAGTTAGTAAATGTAACTGAAGAAGATGTCCAACCAGTCAACGTAAATGGAGTGAACACTTTTGTTACAGTCAGTTTCACTCTAATTTAAATTTAAACTTTTTTTTCATTTATATGTGCGTAGAAAAAAATAATAAAACTTTGTTTTATTAAAACCGAAATACTCATTTATTAGAAACTAATTGAAAGAAAGTCGCTAAATCGCAGATGCCTGCACAAAATCCTATCGCAACCAACAAAATTGGATTTTCTCTCCCGAATTATCGATTCTATTGTATTTAGACATTATGTTTAATACAAATATTTCATGTCATGCATTCGCAAAGAAAACTTTTCATCAATCTATCAAATGCAAAAGCAAAAATATTAAAATTTTTTGCCGAGCATATTCGTATCTTGTTCAGATTGAAAAGACATTATTTGCATATGTGAAAATAAACATTGTTGTTATTTAAATAACTTATTTGGTTTGAAATTATGTAATTTACAATGAACACAAAATTTTGTTGTTCATAGTTAAACATTTATAACAATAATAGTTAGCATAGTTTCCGTAAAACATGCAGATGTTCATTGCAACATCTGCCATTTCTTTGATACAGTTTAATTATCATAAATTAAATAAAAGTATAAAATATCAATAATTTTGTTTTTGCATTTGTATTTGCATTGCATTTGGAGTAATTTACGCTAGAATGGTAATTTAATATAAATTATTACGAATTACAATTAACAATGTAATGTGCAATAAAAAATGATTACACTTAAGCCCTCTAATGGTTGCCACCAACCTTGCTAAGTTGTGAAAAGGGTTGAATTCATTAGTAGATAAATTTTAATTTAGTCTTTCTTTATCTTTAATCCTTAAAGCATTTAAAAAACGGTTTTTTTTTTAAAAAAAAGGTGCAGAAATCTTATACTCAAATTTGTTTATCCAACGGATTAAGAAGATTTTCAGAATATAAAAGTGAATCTTGCTTCAATAACATATTTTAAAACGATCTTGTAACATATACGTATAGATAGAAGTATCAAAAATTGAAAGTATAATTTTAACATATATTTTGTTAATATGAATTTGTGAAAAGTTTAAAAGCTCTTGACGTTCTTCAACTTTTACATTCTACATACCGTACTTACCGTACTTGGGTTACATCTAAACTATAAGTTGAATTGCATCAGAATAATGCCACCAATCTCATAAATATTTATTTTCGGAAGAATACTTAATGAAAAATATCACCAAGAAGCAATCAAATATTTTTTTCAAGTCACGCTTATAACTTTATAAAAGTTTAGTTTTCAGTAAAAGATTGTTTGATCTCTAAAACGTACAAAACGAAAGAGCTTCAATTGGAAAGAAAGATAAAAGTATAAAAAATTGAAACTAACACTTTTCCTTATTATCAAAAAAATGTCAACAGCATTTTTTTCATTAATCACGCTTTTTATATGTACGATATATATCTATATATATATAATAATAAATCAAGTTATTAACTTGTCGAAAATAGCATCAGTGAAATGTTGCATAATAAATAAAAAGTAATCTAGTTTAAAAAACACGGAGAAATTTAAATTTGTTTCATCATATTTTTTCTGTGTCTTATTTTCGGTTAGCGTTAGAGTAAAGTTTTTGTCGAAGAGTTTCAATATCCGTGATGTGATTGGTTTGCAATCACCAACAAAATGTAATATTACCTCAACAAAAGAAAAAGTTTGCTAAGTTTGTTTCAAATAAAAAGAAGCGTAAAAAGTTGGAAAATATAAAATACAAAGTGTAAATTCCAAACATGTGTAAGGTAAGTGAAAAGGCGCGCTTAGACATACATCAACTACGTACGACGAGGAGTAGTATTATAGTTATATCATAATCCAAATGAGCACATTTATGAAAAACCATAGTGAGAAATAGTAGAAGAAAAACGTAAGATAAGTTAACAAACAAATAATAAACACTTACCTGTTAGTTATTAGTGTGATGAGTAAGAAGTAGTATGAGAGCAAGAATTAGAGCTGACCTTAAACTTGATAGTTGCAAGTTGCAAGTAATCGACACGCAGCGCAAGCAGTGATGTGTTTACCGGTAGAGTATAGAGCGAGCGAGGCGAGGGTGCGTTATAGGTCACACGCGCGATCTCGCGATCTGTGTCGAATGATACTGAGGGTGAGTCAGCTAGGGAGAAAGAAGCGCAAGCGCTACGCGAATACTATTCGCTCTCCCCTCTGCTAATCAGCCCCGCTGAAAGGTGTTCTCCTCGGCCCAGCACCCCACAACCGCCGCAAGACCCCCGACAGCAATTAACGAAAGCTCCACTAACCGCTAAGTGACGTATACAAAGTGACATCGGTCTATTTTACCACCAGCATTATATGAAATTAACTCGTAATGCGAAGTCTAAAGGAGTCTAGCAGCCTATGGCCCTTTACCTCTTTACCTTAGACAGCATCTTTATTATCTTAAGAAAAATCTCATTTTAATATATCATCCATCTATTCATTCACTCGAAATGAGATTATGTCAATTACAAGCAATTATTTAATACGAATAACGAACGAACGAACGAACCAACGAACGAAGAGTATACGTATGCACATTTGCTTCTGCTTCTGCTTCTGCTTGTGTGTAATAACAGGCACAAGCACTTTCAGAAATTTATCAAACCTATTTCTATATCTATTATATCATTACTCTTTTCAACAAACTTTATGCATAATTAATCATCCACTCACTCACTCACTTACATTTGCTCTACGAATATTATTATATTATGTTATCTATCTAGAAATAATTTATTCCAAAAATATTTTTCTTAAATAACACCAAATGGAACATACCCAACAAATGCAAAATAAATTACACAACTGCTAGTTTTATTTTGCAAATAAAATTGTCTTATTGTAAGTTTTCAGTTGAATGTTTCTTCAAGTATATATTTTAAGACTGAAAAGAACAATAGAAGTATGTTTATTTCCTTTTGTTGGGTGTTGTTGTTGCTGTTGTTGAAATTTTTCGCAAATGCTTAGATAGTTTGTTTAATAAGGACAGGTGGATGTACAGACAAGTCCGACGAGTTATAATTAAAGTAAGATGAGTGGGCTAAAATTGCTCAAGTACCATAACACTTAAAACCCTCTGTTCTAAGTCCATACATAAGACTTTAAGTTCTATCTACATGTACATATACATTCTAGATAATGTTAACATCACTTGCCTAAATTATATCCTAAACCCACTTTAGATATTTGCTTCTTAATATCAACATTCGATTTTTACTATATAAGAAATATTCTCGATAATTAATTACCTATTTGATTATATTTGGTTTGAACAGATCTTCAAGATCTTGATTAATACTATTTACTATATATATATTTTATTACCAACATCAAACATTTACATTTAAAATATAATATTAAATGAAAAGATGTAAATGCTAATTGCAGAAAATATTTATGGACGATTTGTCTCTCTGTTATACTATACTATATACTATACCAACAATGTCAGTCAATTTATTAACAATTTCTAGAGTTTTTGTTAGTTTATCACGTCACTTTTTACATTATATGAATACACAGCGTTTTTTTTCTCTCAATATTCTTCAAACATCCCGATAAATATTTTTACCCCATTGTTTGTTTATTAAAATTTCTATTACAATGTTTTTACTGTCGAATGTAAAGTTTACCAAATATTTTGCTGAGTTGTGTTTTTTGTATTTTGTTTCTTTGCTGGTTTTATCGATTCTATTATATTAACGTCGTACTTTGAAGAATGAATATCCTCTAAATGTAGAGTTTGTTCTATAATGAAATATTTCTCTTTTAATGGAAAGCTAAATTTAAAGCTTAAAATGCATTCGCATTAATGTGATTTATAATAATATAAGTGACATTTCTTGCAAATTAAAGAGAAGGATTTTATTAATCCATTATCATTTTTTTCACCATTTCTTTCACTTTCGAATGGAATGATTTATGCAATTAAAACAAATTGTTACAATCGACGAAGGAATTGCAAGCTGTTTGAATATAAAATCTGTTGGAAAATGTGTGTATTTTTATAAAAAAAAAAGAATAAAGCAAAAGTCGTAAATAAAAACATAAAAAGGTTATATGCACATTTTTGTAAAATTTATTTTTATGTGATCTGCGGCTGACTGCAGTTTTTAATTACACCAATGGTTGTTTAAGTTCAAATGTCAATTATTTGTCCAGAAAAAGCGCAGTTGCTGCTTCATAATTACCATTGTAATAAATGGTTTGTCAGAAAGTTGTCAATCCTAGATTTTGATTAATATATTTATTTAGTGATATGCAATATAGATAGAAATGCTAATATGTTAATAGATGACATATATTGTGAGAACCTAGAATAAAAGCAGCCTTTTTTAAGCATTCATCAACATCAAAAATTATTAATTAAAGGATTATGCGTAATAAACAAGATATGAATTGTATCTATTGTAAGCACATGCAACAACAATACGTAAACATATATTGAAATAATACAAAGAGCAGAGCAATTTTTGCGATGTATATTGCAATTGTTAATTATCATTTTAATGGTTACCAGCAAAAATAATTTTTATAATTGCTAACAGCATAAATAATTGCGAAAAATTATTGTATTGCACAATTATTGTTACATTTGAATATATTGTGTATACTCTATGCAATTATTTAAGAAAAAATGTTTTAATTGCTAACCGCATAAATAATTGAGGAAAAACATTGTATTGTAAAACTACCGTTTTATAATTAAATAAAATCCCTGTGGGGGATTCACAAATAAAAATTAGTGTGTAGTTTATATATATTTCGACTATTATGTCATCTTTAGAACTACAACTGATTAGATTTAAAAAATAAACAAATAATAAAATATACTCAACAATTAATATATTTAACTTTACTTGAATATATATTGTATATATTCTATTCAATTATTTAAGATAAAAGTTTCTTAATTCTATTCCAAAGAAATTCATGCAGTCTTAGATAAGATCAGTTTGAGTAAAGTTTAAGTAAAGTTGCATTCCAATAAGGCTGCAGTATTAACTGTTTAACATAAACAAGCTTGCAAGTAGATGTATGTGTTTTAGAAAACGCCAAGCGATACAAAAGCAAGAAAGTGATTGAAAGATGCTTTCAATTTCTTAAAAATTTCACACATTCCACCTTCTCCACAAGAAGATGCTTCTAATAAATTAAAGTCTATAATTTCAATCAATTTATTTGTTTCATCTCTGAAAGCAAAAAGAAATATTTTGTAATTAATTGTAGTTTAAACTTGTTAGTAATTACGTTTATTAAATTTTTGTCCCGTCCACAACGCATATTACAAGTTTGTTACTTATTTAATTAACACAAAACTTTTGAATCAGTAAAATAAACTAACCAGAAAACAACATTTCGTTTAGGTTTGCACAAAAAGACAGCAGATTTTAATGAAAAACAATATGTTAATAGATTCGTTACTAAAACCTTTACTTTGCATAATTTAAACCCTAAAATCAATTAAATAATTTGTTAAATTCCCGACGCCTCCAACAGCTCATATATTTATAATAGAGTTTACGACAGATATATAACTAAAGCACATTTGCCTTTAATTTACGCTGCACTGTTACATAATTTTGTGTTATATTACACATAATTTATTGTTTTATAAATATAAAATTTATTATAATTTATTATTATAACATTAAAATTTATCTATCTATATCATAGAAAATTTTTAAACAAAATTTGTTATTATTATTATTTTTTTTTTCTTTATAAAATAGTTCAAATTGCATTTACTAGCGAGTTGTTCCGATATTGATTTATTGTATTTCATCAGCTCTGAAGAACTATTTATTAGCTATGCGAGTGGCCACTTCTTTTTTCAAACTTTTTTTAATTGTTTATTTACAAGTAAATTGGCTGCAATGTAATTAAGATGTTTGTGTGAGTACATATAATAAATTGGTTGAGCAAGAAAATTATTGTATTACGTTAATATGACCTACAGGTCATATACGCATACATTTCGTGGTTGTTGTTGCACTTGTAATACTGCACTTTACACTTTACACTTTACACTTTTGCTATGAAATAATTAATAAAGTAAAATTTGATTATGCTGTAATTAATTATTTTGAATGGGTTACTTACCCACCAACACATTTTAATTTCATTTTCATCTTTTGACAGAAAATTGTAAGTACGTTAGTTACAGGAGCGTATTTGGCGAATGATTAAGTATCGACGTATTTATTTTTATAAATATTATGAATTATAAAGATATTCAATGCCTAGTATCACAGGTAATTTATAAAAATCCCAATAGTAAATCTTTGAGTAGGTGTACGTAAGGTAGACTTTGATAAATCGGGTAAGTTTTTTCTACGTAAACTAATAATATATCCAATAAAGAACATTCACAAATGACACATAGTAATGTCTGTTAATTTTTATCAGAGACGACGATAAAAACACTTTTTGAGAAGTTTGCGTGACAAGAAAATATTATCACAATAGAATTCAATGAAGTCAATTCTGATTTATCTCATCTTATCTTCTTCAATCTACTGCAAAATCGTTTACAAATTTTATTTACACGTTGCATTTACATAAATAAAATAATGCTCTACATTCTAAAACTTTATATACTATATCAAGTTTATTTAATAAATCATCAACAACGAACGTCTTTTATTAAAAGGAAAGGTTAAAAAAAATATCGATAGCAAAATAAATTTACTTGTATAGAAAACAAGAAATGCGATCTTCTAGTGTTTCTCGAGCAAAAAAATTTGTAAACTGTAAATGTTGTTTTTTTATGGTGACGATATTTTGTGTAGTTGCTTTGCTGAGATTTCTTCGTTCGTTTTACGAAAGATCAGGCAAACAATAAAAATCAGACCCTTTTTATTAGGTGGTCATTTGCCACGTTGGAATCGTGACCCTCTTCACTGCGAAATGTTCGTTGCTAAAATAAGCCAAAAATCAACTCAAAATATTACCCATTTATAGAATATATTCTAGATGATTAACAAATTATTTAAGTGCTATATGTATGGGTATGTGTATGATATTGTTGCTGCGCAAATGTTTACACACAACTACATACATTCGGTAAAAAACGATTTGTTAATTTAATTCCTTGTCAATAATTAAGCTAAATATTTCGATTTAATCAACTACGCCGAAACTAAAACAATAATTGAGCGTATGCATTTGATGTATGCATTTTTATTGCAATTCAACAAATGTAAACACTTAAAATTGCACCATTCGAGCTAAATTAACGATTTAATTACAACATATTTTTATTTCTACGAAAATTCAATTTCAACAACGTAATAACTTCGTTTACAAAAAACAATGAATTTGTCAATAAATACTCGATTAAAATTAATATTTGTTGGGTGTAGTTTAAAACCGGTATTTTTTTTATTGTTTTCATTTTTTTCATTTTACAATATTTCAATTCATATTTACATTATACCTATACTATTTATTACATTATATTTTTTCATCAACTCACTGATTTAAAAATGTATACGTAACGTCTGTTTTGTGTTCAGATCTAAACAGAGGAATATGTATCTATAAATTAAGTTGCACAGTGCAGGAAATTTCAAATTTATGTTTAATTAACTAACTTCACAAGTGCATTCATCATCATCATCATAATCACTAGAAAAACTGAGATGTATTTATATATATATAATATGTTTTACACTTCACAGAATTTAATTACTAAATTAAATATATTTAGAGGAAGCTCTGGAGAAAATACAAATATGATACACGCTAATTACCAAAGATTAATATTATGATTTATAATTAATTTTTATTGTTTGGTTTAACAATCTAATTAGAATGTAGGTTTTTTTTTCGGCGCAAGTTTATTTAATTAATTACTTGCAAAACAGGTGTATTTTTGTGTAACACCAATGCGAATGATGATTGATTGCAATAGATTAGTTTTTAACCTTGCTTGAAAATGTAACGAAAATTTATTTGATGCGAACGTGTTGATGGGAATAATTAACGAAGTAAAACTTTTGTTTGTTTAAATTTTTATTCATAATTGCGCAGTAAATTCAACTGTGTCCACGTTATTTCAATTATCTTTGAAATGTCAATGGAACACAACACAAACCACTTTAATTTAACTACCTCCTGTCCATATTTGTTTTCATTTCATAATTAACCCACACATGTGACTGAGTGGTAGTAACATATAATTGAGAAATGAATAATTAATCTGTGTAGAAAAAAGATTGCTTTGATCTTAAAAAATAACACAAGTTTGTTTTTAATTGTATAAATCAATACTTTCCACATACCACTGAAGCACAAATCAAATAAAATGTTTGATATAAATTTCGCAGAATCGTAAATTATGCAAATTGTCAACACAAAGGAGTAAAGAAAAAGTTTAAAAATGTTCGTTCAAATAAATCAATATTATATAAATCGTAAATTATTATTTTTTTTTTTAGAGAAAAATTGTTTAGTGTTGCATTTAGATGATTTTTTTACACGTATATATACAATATTTTAATTCTAAAAGCAATTTCATGTTCAATGAAATCATTTTATTTGGAATCCTAAAAAATTTTTGTATTTATGGCATTGTGTGTATACTGAAATGAAAATACATAATATAATAAAACAGTAGTAAAGCCAGAATTTGTCGTTTAATTTAAGACACATTTTGTAGATTAAATTTTAAATGATGAATAAGTCAAATTATTTGCTGCTTAGTTTGGTTTAATTTATGTTCAGATGTTAAACGCTAAGATTGAGAAGAATCATAAATTTCATTTACTCTTATAATTAAATTGAGTTTTCTAATAAATATATGCTAATTTGGAATTAAAGAAAAAAAATTAAACGATAAAAGTTTTCGAAAATAATCTTAATTAAAAATGTTGTTGTTGAGTGCGGCTTTGAAAAATAAATTGATTTTTTCATGTTGTTATGTTTGGCATGAGTAATAAAAGTTCGTTATCTATGCTAATGATAATTATGTTAAACGACAAGCATATAATACCACAATACATAGAAAACATTAATTAGTAGAAATGTAGCAATAATAATATTTTATCCTAGTCAAATGAGTCACACAAGCATTTTCAGCCTAGATTTACATTTTTTATAGTCCCTTATGGAGTTTAAAGCTTTTGTACTGACTGATTCAAATCTACCCACCCTAACATTATTTCAAACCACATACAAAATGTTTCAAAACTCAATTAAAATCAACTTTTAACAAATTATTTATCTAAATCCAATTATAATTTTTATTTTCCAAACAACCATTTCATCAAATTTGTTATGCTAATATTTTAGATTACTTTCATTCATTATTAAATTAAAGTTTTGTAGAAAACTTATCAATTCCATTTTTATTATAACAATAGCTTTATTCACGTACCAACCATAAAATTTAACAATATTTTCTTAATAAGATTTATATCAAACATAGTCTGTTTTGCATTTTTACAAAGACCATAATTATGAACGATACTGAATAAAATAATAAACCTACGTCACGCTTATTTTCCACATTATATTATACCCTATTGCATTCTATGAAAATGGAATGGAAATAAATTATACTTATATATTTACTCCTTTTTATTATATATACCATAAATAGAATCTTAATAAAGGCATTGATTAAAAAGCAGTCTTAGTAAATTCTTAAATCAACTGACACAAAATTTAAAATTTAATTAAAAGTTAGACACGTATTTCCCCGAAAACGAATTATATTTTTTCTCTTTCGCAAATAATTCGCTAAACTTGGATTTATATCACTCATATTTTATTGTATATAGATAGAGAAAAAAAAGAGTACAGTACGCACAACACAATACTTTAATCGCTGATATTAATTACATAAAGCGGTGTATTGGTTAAAAATACATTGAGTGTAAATTTTACATAATCTGCTTTATATCGAATATTTATGCTATCGTAGTAGTTACATACACAAGTAAATACATAATACGTTTTGTGATGTTTTGTTCTGATGCAAGAACAAAATATCTTTTTTTCTTTAATTTGCGAATGAACTAATTGCATTTAACGTTCCTCGATTGTATAATATTTGAGTAAAATAAATGAACGCTTTTTTTGCTCTCTCTATATACACACGCACAGATAAAAAGTGTTGTCGTTGAAAGAAAAATATGATTGATTGTTATCATTGACAAAAGAATGAGATCTGAAAAATAATAATGGTATTTGAAAAACAAAAGTGCTAGTGTTTCCTGTTAAACCAGAAGTGTTGTTGAGATCGTGACAAATTATATCCCTGTAGATCTCATTTATTTTTAAACAATATTTTTTATCAATACAACAATTAATTATTGTGATATTATAAATTGTTATTTTTGGCTGGCTTTTATGTAGAAAACTTTATAGTGATGGAAATAAACTAAAATTACGTTAGCTACTTGCCACCAAAGACGTCAATAACTTTAAAAAGTATATTGTTGCCTTGAACATTGTAATTCAAGTTCTTGTTGCGGAAAAAGTAAAGGTTTTATAAAACTTTCTACACAAAACAGAATTTTGCGACGGGTATAGTTTCTTTATTATGATAAACTAAACTAGTAATAGTTCACATGTTTGCGAACTGTTTACATTTAGGGTTTATCTTAAGATATGCATATGTATAATTAATTCATTGCATTTATAGATTTAATAAAGCTCCAACTAATTAGCATCTAAACTTGTGCAAACTTTGCAAAATTGAATACATTAGCAATCATCAATTTCTATAAAAACTCGTATAATTAGAAAAATCTAATTATATGAGTGTAATAATTAGTATTGATTACAATGCTTCTTAATTTAATATTTAACATTTATTATCTCGAAACGTAAAATTAAAACACATTACATAGTTGAAAATTGGACATTGTTCTTTTATATTCACTTTCATTAAAACTCTTTTTTACATTTTTACACCTCATTTACTTTTCATTTATAAAATAATTTCAAGTAAGGATCATAAATTGTACAACAGCATTAATCAAATGTGAATTCAACTTAATAATATAGCACCGAATGTTGAAAAATCATCATAATACACGACAAAATTAGTTTACATTTTATAATTACCATTTTATTGAGACATACAACAATTGTAGACGAATTGTATTGGGTTGGCAACTAAGTAATTGCCGACTTGTTCATTGAAATAAGAGAGATTTTATTTTTAATGAAAAAAACTTGAATCTATTAAGTATTTTCCATCCATTCGATGACCTTTTGTCATATTTCTGATGATGGTTTTGATTTCATCCTCATTAAGCTCAACTGGTCGACCTTAACGTTGGTCATCTTCAAGAGAAAAATCTCCTGAACGAAATTTTTCAAACCAATTTCGTCACTGCTTTTCTTTAAGGGCTTCACCATAAAACACGTTACGTAACTTTTTGGCGGCTTGCACTGGGTTCTTTTCTTTGCCGAAATTATAAAGCAAAATATGGCAAAATTGTTGAGGTAAAAAAGACACTTTGAGGTAATATCTACGCAATAAACTTATAAAGGTAGGTTATATAGACAGCTAACATATATAGAGAGAAGAAGATCATAACATGTCCGGATATCCTAAAAATGGGAATGAAAAGCATCTATAACTGAAATCGGCAATTACTTAGTTGCCAACCCAATAGTAGATTTAAATATGATAGTAAAAAGTACGGAAGTAAGCCTACTAAAGATACTATACAATAATTAGTTGTTCGATCAATGGCAAAAAATATCCATTCGAATCCAATAAAAATTTAAATATATTCGAATTAAACCGAATGAACGCTGTGTTATTTTCAAACATCAGCTAGATAAAGTGAAATAGATATTTTGGTCGCATAGGAGTCATTTCCTATCCTTGAATCTCTCCTGCCTTTCAATCGTGTAATTCCCAAACCATCAAAAATAATCAAAGCTGCGTCAGGCGAGCTACATTTTAAACTGTTCTAGTTGAGCAAAACGTAATTCGCGTTTCGAGATTTTTACAAGTTACAACTTTTATGAATATTATTGAAGCGTTTTTGTTTGTATTACACGCGCAATATGACGTAGCCTAGCAAGTTGCAGGGAAAAATTTGCTATTTTGGGGTGCTTGTTCAATAAAGTTTTTATTCCTGCAAGAGAGCCTATGAGGAAAGTAATATTGTGATAACGGGTACAAAGTTTATTACACAATTTTTCTTTGTACCAAAGTTATGGATTATTATCTTTTCAAGCTAAACGAATCAAATTTTGTTTTATTAAAATTATTTATTGTTAGTTTTAGTTGAATGCTGAATTAATCAATAGCATAATGTGCGAGTAATTTCACTCCTTACATACACGTACACGTACCTACACTAGCAAATTGATTATTCGCAAGAAATTGGAACTAAATAACCAGCACTAACATGCTCGTACATTTTCTTAATTAATCAATCAAACTAATAATGGGGAGAAGAATAAAAATATTAATTATAACTTTATGTAAAAAGTGCTATAAATAAATAGGTTCATTATTCTTTTTGTATTATGAAAGCTAGTGAATGAAGTTTTCCCTTTTTTTATAATATCAATTCTGCAACAAGACGCACCTTCTATTGCTTTATTCTATAACGTAAAAGCTTTATTCGTTGTATTAATAACATTGATGTCATTCAAACCGGCCCCTTTTCACGCTACAAATAAGCAAAACTAAATATTCGAATGAATAAGAAAAATGCCATTTTACGAAAGGAACGCGTAGCCGTGGCCGTAGACATTCTTATTATATTCTCTAAGCTTTTATTAATTTACTGTCTAAAACAATTAAAGTATAGGTCTAAAAGGCTGTAACATATTCTTAGAGGAAATTACATATATATCCAAACTGTTAACATGACTTTGGCCCCTTTCATTAGAGATTTACGTCTGATTTAGTTAGAATGTTGGAAAGATGAATAGTACTGTACATAGTAGATGTACACATACATACAACAGAAACCTATAAATTATTTCGAAACTAATAATCAACGAAAATCTTAATTGACACTAAATCCTTGACCAGATTAGACGAATTAAAAATGTATTTTTTTAAAGCTTTTGTTTATGCATGTAGTTTGTTGTTGTTTTCAAGTATTTAAACTTAATGTTGTTTTAAGTGAACTAATTAAAGTTTAGTCTGAAATACATTACTGTGTATTTTGTACGTATCAATATGCAAATTAAGTCACTCAATTCCTTGTTTAAAAGTACATATTTCCAAGTTTTTCGTATTGAATGTGCGAGGAGGATTCATCTTAATTGAATGAAAAAAATGTCTATTATCTAAAATATTTAATTAAAATTGTTTGCTTTATTTTATTTAAGCCATAAAATATTGCAGTGAAATTACGAACGATGCATATACTTAATTCATTCCTTTATTTAATTTATTTTATTCATTTATTTAGCTTTTTAATTATAGATTTAAGTGTGCAACATGCCTATAAAATAAGCGATGGCGCCATAGTTTCGTGACAGTTTCTACAGCAGAAACACCGCAGACTAATATATCTTTTTGAGGACCCTTCAGAAAACATGCTGCCAAAATTTCTGGAGTGAGAAGTCTATTTCACGATTTCGACCTCCTCAACGGCCAATACTATATAATAAATTCATTACCATCCATTTTTTAAACTTCTTTTCATTATAAAATATTTAGTGCGCTACGTTTGCGTAAAATTATTACACCATTCAAAACAATAAAACAAATTATGTAAATCGGGATAAAACTCTATACGAACTTGACCCCAATTCAAAGAAATTCATTACTCAAATCGTATAATAATTATGAAAGTTTTCGCTGAAAGAAACTATTTATTCTGTACAAGTAGTAGATGCAAATAAAAGAATACAAATTAGAAAACGTTCTATGACAAGATAAGTAAATTTAAAAATCAATTTCATGCTTGATCTATCTACTATACCATTTTGCACTAAAAAATTTAATTTGCTTCTTTACAAAAATACGTCAAGTTTCAAATGGTGCATTCATATAATTTAATATAACATTCTTTTTGTTATTAAAACAAAGTCAACAACAGCGATACGTGTAGCCTAGCTAGCTCTCTAGCAATGTTTGCCGGCTTGATTTATAAGCGAATGCAATAAATAATTTCGCCTATTGCGTATTCTCGTATTTTAAAAATTGCATAATAGAAATATATTATTGAGATTCAGTGTAGCATAGGTTGAATTTGAAAAATCTACATTACAACAATGTGTATGTTTTTATGAATGTCCTCTACGTGAAATTATGAGTGGAATATCGAATGAATTAATTTTCAACGAAACGAATCCAACCCCGCCGCTTTCAATAACTAAAAATAATTCAACGTGATTTCTCGTCAAAATGATGATTTTTCTGCAGTTTACTTAGATTTACGACCAATATACGCTCTTGCATATTTTTGCAAGTAATTACAATTTTTTTTCTTAAGTTCGTTAATGTAGAGATGTAATAATGGAAGAAACAAATGTCTTACTCTTAATAGAGGTAAATCTATTTACTCAGATATACAACATACACTGGAAACGAAATCAAACGCAGCTTTTAATAACTAAAAATAATTGAACGTAATTTTTCGTCAAAATGATGATTTTTCTCTAGACTTACGAGCAATATACTCGCTTGCATATTTTTGCAAGTAAAATTTTTTTCTCAAGTTCGTTAATGTGGAGATGTAATAATGGAAGAAACAAATGTCTTACTCTTACTAGAGGTAAATCTATTTACTCAGCTATGGGATATACCCTGGAAACGAATCCAACGCCGCCGCTTCCAATAACTAAAAATAATTCAACGTGATTTTTCGTCAAAATGATGATTTTTCCGCAGTTTACTTAGATTTACGACCAATCTACTCACTTGCATATTTTTGCAAGTAATTACAATTTTTTCTCTCAAGTTCGTTAATGTAGAGATGCAATAATTGAAGAAACAAATGTCTTACTCTTAATGGAGGTAAATCTATTTACTCAGATATACAACATACACTGGATGCAAAGAACGGAGTGGATAATTGAGCTAAATAGTTTATAGAAAGTGAGCTTTCCCATTAATGTGCGTATAAATAATTAATAGAAAATGTTCTTTCTTCGCACATAGCAGCATTTGTGTTAAAGACTACTCAAATTCTCACAAGCACTCTTACTCCACCTAGACTAACACTTTTTATTACATTAAGTAATAATAAATATTTATAGGACAAGCAAGTTAGTATTAGATAATAAATTTAAATAATATTAAATCTCTGAAAATGTGAAAAAATGTGGCGTGATTAGAGATGATTGTTTATGATTATGTGGTCTCACATACGGAATGGAATGAACAACAATAGACTCCTTAGTCGAATATTTAATGGCCGACTAATTTCAACAGAAATTAACTGACCATGAAGTTAACACATTTGACAGCTTTCGACTCATTTTCTTTGTTGTTGTCGCATGTAAGAAAGACTTTTTAGAATATCACTTCACATACAGAGAGAGAATAATAGAAAAATAATAAAGTTGTGTGCAGTGAAACGTAGTTTTATAAATAAATAAATCAACGACCCTTATGAATAATCCATAAATATGACTGTAACAATATTTTTTGTATTAATATGCCTGATTTTTAAATGAGAATTGCGCATAAAACACGCTGGTACATTACTTTTCCCTGCAGCTTTAACCCCGCTTATAATATTTATTATTAATAAATATGCATGAAATTTCATAATTGTTTAATAATCAAGTAATTTAAAAATGAATAAAAAAAGATTGCTTCAAGTACGCTCTTAATTATTCGTCTTCCTCTAAAAAATAATAGAAAAATTGAGCGTGTTCAATAATTCATTCACGATTTATGATCACCCAACGACGTTACGTTAATGTCATTTTATTGCAATTTCCAGCAACATGTTGTATGTATGGTATAGCAACATTGAATAATATATAAAAAATATAATTTGATGTATAGTATAAACTATTCACGAGAAAAACTGTTTTTATTAAGCTACATTGTGAATACTTATGTTTACAACTTATTTACATGCCAAATTTAAACAGAAAATACAGAAACAATGAAACTCTCCAACACTAGCATCCTTACACATTCACAAGCTACATTATTCACCTTGTTGTTTTGGCATTTATTACCATATATTAAATTCAAGATTGATAATAAACTTTTCCTAAACACCGCTAGTTACTAGGAAACAATTTTACATAAATTTAAGCACTTTTTGATCAAATTTACCAAAAAAAGTGTATTATGCAAAACGAAACTATTGACAAGGATGTGTATGTATGAAGTAGATTTATATTACGAATTTAGTCAACAGTTTAATTAAATTCAGCAGGCAAAAGTTGTGCTCGGTTTTTCATTCGGTTCAAGATAAACGAAACGAAAAATATTGAAATCAAGAAGGAGCTATAAATATAATGTAAAACGTAAATGTTCCTGCTTATTGAATACATCTACAAGCACTTTAGAAGAATATTAGTGTGGGCTTATTTTTTAACATTTCTTTTACAAGATAAATGCGTTGTGTCCTCTAAAAAGGCAATAAATTGACTGGCTTTCTACACCACTGGGATTTGTTCTAGGGCTGTTTAAATGAGAAAGTTGGGAAGAAACCCTGAGTATATGCGATACTATACAAACTGGCGAAATAAAGTCACATATATGAATTTAAATTACAATAAAAAAGAAATACGGAATTCCGCGCTTGTTTCAACTAAAAATTCTTAGTGCACAGTAATGTTACATAATAAATTGGAGTGCTTTGTTAAGGTATATCTAGTTGGTGGTTAAGTTAAAAACAAATAATTAAAGTGTTTAGTAAATAAAAAATCACTTTCTAAGAGATTTTGCAAACGTTCTCAAAGTTGGAAGAAAACTAGTGGAAAGTTTTTTTATGATTAGAATTGCCCGAAAAAAAACTTTTTTCTCTGCTAACACCTGTCGTGGATATCAAACCTTCAGATAATGATGTCGGTGTGAAAGTGCAAGTGAATGATTGGCGGCCCTACATATATTTGCTACAGGATTTTGTAACAACAAAAAAATATCGTCATTGAAGCAGTTTGGACGCTTGCAGAATGGACATTGAATTTATATCCAACAGACATGGCATGTGTAATTGATTATGCATGAGTTGTGTTGTCATGTAATTAATAGTTGTTTACGATTGACCAAAATAATCTATAGGGAAATAAAAGAATAGAGAAAAACAAAGAGGAGGAATAGGATGAACTTCACATGGTGGAGAATATAGATACAACAACACCAAACAAGGACATGAGAGTAATCCTGCTTCCTCGAAATACAAACGGTTTAGAACCATTAGTTTGAGAGGGTGCATGTGGGGACTGAAAGTTACACCACGCCATCTTAGACCAATGTTATAAGGGATGGGGATAAAACTAACCTAACCCGATCGATACTTCTCGCCCTGTGTTGAAAAACAGGTGAATGTAATGTAAATTGTTAAGACTCGCAGAAAAGCATAAAAACACATCAATTTTTTTAAACTCATTTATTATTGATGATAATGACAATGAATGCATTTTACATAAATGTCATTTATGTAAAAATATATTCTATAATACTTTTCATTCATTCATTTCTTATTCATGCACTCATTTTCTTGAAACATCTTACTACAAATCAAACTATTATATTACAAACTTTTAGATATTTTAAATTAAAAAGTAAGTAAGCTTAAACGAATTAAAACAGGAATTAACTAAAAATCACAAAAATTTTCATAATTAAATTACTTCTATTATACACATTATCAGGGAAATGTTTAATTAAAACATATTATAAGTGCTTGTATGTACGTATAATACATAATTTTTATCTTTTAGGTGGAATAATATTAGAGGTTTTGCTGAAATGCACATTGCAAGTTTATGCATATTTGCATTGCATCTGAATTTTAGTTCATTTTTACCTCATCATATTAGTTAACCATCTTGGTGTTGTCGTATTTACATTTCGAGCATAATTATTATTCACTCTTTCACTTTTAATTATTATTATTAGTATTATTATTATTAATGATATTAAGTGGATGTAAAGGTGCGATTTATAAGCAAATCATTATTCTAAAAATGCACGTCTTGTATTGTATGTTAGAAGAAAAATTTAAATAAAACACACATGTGAAGCGTTACCTTATGAAAGGACGAAGGATATATGTACTTTGAATACAGATGATACGAAAATGATACAAGCGCACATGCGTGCAGAAAAGTTTAGATTAGAAACTAAATACTTTATCTGGTTATTAAACTACAAATAGTTGGAAAATGAATTTGTGTGCTTGAAATTCAAAGCATTTACTTTATCGTTGATTGCGCATATAAACTAAAGCAGTTGAAGTAAACGAATCATTTCATAGCAGAAATGAAGAGCACACTTAAAAACGTTGAAATTATCCTTTCGATAGGTTCTTTCACTCACTATCCAACTATTTTAACTGGTGGTAACAAACTTATGCGTTTAATTTTTATTAAATTATTACCATGGAAATTAAAATGGTATTTTTTTAATAACGATAATAAATAAAATTTTATTTAGACATTAAAAGCGACAATTAAAAAATTATTGCTTTAGATTAGACGTTGATATATGTTGTTTCAGTGGCGGAGCTTTTAATGCAATGATTTCGCTTTAAAGTTAATTGATTCCTATTATTACCATACAATTATAATAATATTGTTTACACTTTAAATCGAAATAAAAATAAAAGCGCGCAATAAATTTAAATCTGAATGGAATTTGGTGTAGTTAATGCTATGGATAAATTAGAAATCCTGTTAGTTTTATTGTTTCAATTTGAAATGATTTTATTTAGCTTTTTTTCTAGTTCTTTTAGTAGCAATGTCATTATTTAAATAAATTGTGCCAGGCGAAATTTATCTCCGCCACTGTTAATACCTATATACTTAAAACTCGCTTACTTACAGTCACTTTATAAGAAAATACAATTTAGTAACAAAAAGCTTATCTATATATAACGTTTAATAAGTAAAGCTTAACTTTTTGTACTAAGTTGGATTTCTTAGAAGATGAAATCAAAATAACATTTAAAGCACATGTGCAATCTATTTGCATATGCATTATAATGTTTGCCAACCTACTTAATTCATTTTTAAACGTTTTAAACTCTCTTTAAATGCAAATTGTAATATTACTATTGTATCACTTACTAGCCGACATAATATAAATCGTAAAAGATTAGCGTTATTGCCAATATTAAATACAAATCAGTCGAAAAAGGTAGTAAACGATTCGATACAACTTTATTATTGCCCTATTAATAAATTCGCCAGCATCTATTAAACCAAATTGTGTAAAATAGCTCCTTCATTAAAATTATTTATCTCCATTTAATTACCTTAATTTCGAATTATAGTAGCTCGCAAATTATTGTACATTTTATACGCAAATTGCTTGCAAATCTTTTAAAGCGATTTACTTTTTTTGCGCTATCCTGAAATGTAATATTACTTACAAAAGAAATGTGCAAATATTATTATTTGTTTTCTCATTTTTAAAGCTTTAGATATCTGCTACACAAACTACATATTTTCTGATGCTCCGATTTTTATTTAAATAAAACTGCTTGGGAATCTTTATTAAATTATATTTTCACAACATTCCATTCTTCTATTTGCAAAGGTGTGTTCACAAATTCACATGGAAAATTTATTGACACCTTTTCGCTGCGCACTTTAAATCTCGCGATAACAACGTATCTGGTCAATTTTATTATTATTGTTTCACGCATCCGCAAAAAAAATTTGACCAAAATTGTTTGGCTTCAAAAATCGATATACGGTTTTTACGAGGAGTGTACTGCAAATAATTCAAACGGAGGGATAATTGATTTGGCTCGCTCAAGCTACACATGTTAGCTAAATAACTCCTAAATAAATATTCTTTACATAAATTTAATATCTTTCTATTGTGACAACCAGTGCTCTTTAAACTTTCATTTGCACCCAACCAACATATGTTGCTGTTTATACACAAATTAATACATACATAAAAATGCATAATAATCTATTGTCTACTAAATTCTAGATTGGTCTAATACCACTAACCAATTTTATTATTTTAATATTATTCATTTTTTTTGCAATATTAGAAGATATGAGGTAACGTTGTTAATTCACTCTCGCTATACAAATTGCAATCGTAAATACAATTTATACTTTGATAACGCGGTGCATTTTTCGTCTTGTGACTTATGCTAATACGTGTTTCGAAGGCCAATAAAAGATTTGATAGTATTAATTCATATATCTATGATGCAATTAGTTTATAAAATAGCGCAACAATTGCAATATATTAAATAAAATATAGTCGGTTATGAGAATATTGCAAATTGCTTATTTAAAAAATACGAATAAACAAGTTGATTGATAATCTTTCTATATAACAACCGGTGCTCTTTAAACTTTCATTTGCACCCAACCAACAACATATGTTGGTGTTTGTATACAAATTAATAATCTCTAAATAAAAATGTATAAATTATTATATTGTCTACTAAATTGTAGATAGGTCTGTAAATACCTATACATTTCATGATCATTATTTAAAAAAATGTTTCAATAAATGAATAAAGCGTGAATTTCAAAATTAGCCACGCTAATACTACTAACCAATCTTATTATTTTAATAAACGCGATTTTAAAACAAAATTTTTACCAATCAATATCAAACAATTGAGTTTGTAGCATTAATAAATTCATATTAACATCAACTATAAAAACAATTTTCATGATTGCCATTTATCATGTATCAATTACTATAGACGAGTATTTCCTATTAAGAAACTTTTTGATTTATTAGTAGGATTGTCCGACTTTATTGTGTTTTTGTTCGAGAAATAATTCGATTTCAAAGACAACTCATCTGCTTTCTTGTCATTAAAATTTCGCAATTGGCATGTACATTAAAAACATTGTTGTTTTTTATGAATAAATTAACAAGCATGCTTTTCGCCCATTCAAATGTAAGCTTTATGTTTGTCCAAGTCGCTAACTTTTAAACCCATTTCATATTAGTCATATAGCCCAGGTGGTTGCGTGTAAATTGTCTTATAAAGTGATGATGTATCCGATTGTTCAGGTGTTTGGAAAAAAGGAATTCAATCTAAAAGTTGATTATTGAAAAAAAATATTTTTATGGGATTATAAAAAGTAGACAGTTTGATAGCTTTTGGATGTTCTGATATATGTATATAGATTGTTAAACTCGCACATAAATTCAAGTATTTCACTGCACGATTCCAATATCGAATTACTAAAAATTTAATGCAAAACAGCAAATTATAGGGATTTAGCTATTATGTATTGCTGCTGCCAGTCAATTTGAATAAATACTAAATTGAATGTACTAATAGCCATATTGAGATGCGAGATTTGTTGTTAATTAGACCGACAAAGTTGCAGAAAAATAAGGAACGGTAAATGCGTGCATTGTTGTATACCTACATGCTTTTTTGAATTAATTAGACGTATACAATTCTGTTCTAAAAAAAGAATAATTCCGTTCTATTCAGCAACATATTTTTCTGGATTGTGCAAAAAGGAATGTTAATTCTGTTGTTGTATAGAAGCTTAAAAACTTACCATCATAATTTTTTGATACATACAGTCAAAAATCTTTAGGCGAAGTTGATCCGTTTCAAAAACTCTTCGTGCGATGAATTCTTCATCTTATAACGATAAAATAATTAATAATTGCAGTACGCCTACATTTATATTTTTAAACAATTATTAAATTACTAGGGTAGCCTGTGACCAACAAAGTTGGCAAATAATTGTGAAATCAAATTGGAAACCAACTTTTTACTGTGAGTTTGACAATTATTTGTTCCTATGATCTAACCTCAATCCTATAACCCTAGTGACTTTCGGCTAGCACTGTTTTAGGATTTGCGGTCAACTTCATGCGTTACGGAATGACAGTAGCTTATTATATATATAATTCATTTTTTTGCAATATTAGAAGATATGGAGTAACGTTGTTCATTCACACTCGCTGTAGAAATTGCAATTGTACATACAATTTATACTTTGATAACGCGGTGCACGGCTGTTAATAAAAGGAATATAAAATTTGTCTTGCGAAGCATTTTTCGTCTTGTGACTTATTCTAATACGTGTTTCGAAGGCCAAGATGCTGCTCGTTTTAAACGATTTGATAGCATTAATTCATATATCTATAAAATAGCGCAATAATTGCATTATATTGAATAAAATATAGTTGGTTATGAGAATATTGCGAATTGCTTATTTAGAAAATACGAATAAATAAGTTGATTGATAATCGGTAAAAAGTAAATTTACGAGTAGATTTTTTTTGTCATGTTCTATTTTAAAAATACATCATTACTTAAACTTTTTTGAATGGATTCTACAGTGAAGTTTGATAGATTTTGATGTGTTATGATAGATAGTCAAATAGATCATGTCATAAAACCAAGATGTGTTTTCAGATGCAAGTCGTTAAATATTAACATTACATAAGAAGATAACAACAAAATAATTAATTTTTTAATCTGGTGGTAAACGTAAACAATCATTTTGTATGATAAATGATTTCAATAAATAATTTCGCATTGTTATTTTTATAGCATACTATCATCTGAATCTGTGCTATACATACATACATACATATGTATATGTATAGTACAAAATATATTTTTTTGGATATTTATCTAAATAAAATAATAGAATCACATAAACTGATTAATTTATTACGTACATGACACAGTATAGAATGTACTTCGAAATTGTGGTTGTATTGTAGTACATGAGGGTTTAGATTTCAGGAAAATGTAAACATAGCGCACATGAATTAATGCCGTGGTGTGTACAGATCGACTAATTAGAGTAGTATAAAGCTTACAACTCTCAAAGTCAAAATCAGGACTTCTTAAGTGTTGCAGGAATTGTTTTTTGTTTTCGGTATTATTGCATATACGTCGGTTTCATATCGAGTTGTGGAATACAATAAAGCTCACAACAAAACACTTTCATCGAAAACAACATTTAATTCATTTACATTATTGATAAAACAAAAATATCAAAAGTTTATAAATTATAAATTTATTTTATAAATAATAAATGGATCCACATTCACATATGCAAGTAACGTTAATTAAATTTTGAATAAAATCCTTTGTTGATAATGCATAAATATGCGTGCGTTAATTTATTTAACTATCATGCATAACATTTAGATATGTTTATTTATTTTTGGTCCATTGTGTTTTCAACGAGTACTGAAAAAGCTTCTGAAACAATCTAGAGCTTCCTGCGGCTGAACACTAACATGCTCTCTCGTCAAATTGTCTGCAGATTTCACTATTTACATTGTAATTCTTTGCCGTTAATTCTGCTATAGTGCGCATTAACAAAAATACATTTGAAACTTTTATAAACAATATTAAAACGTTTTTTGTTTGTTTAATTTTGTTGTTGCAAAAGTACATGCACATAAATTTAATACAATAAAATAAATATTATCGTACTTCTACCTTTTATTTATCATAATTTATTTGGATAAAATAACCTGTGTCACGTTATTATCGCCTTTGTTCTTACAATTTATCTGGCAATAAGAAAAATATGCTTTTCCGATTCTTTTTATTTATATAATATTATCACATTTTACAAAACGTGTTTACCCTCTCCTTAATATTACTGATGGTATTTCTTTTCTCATCATTTATTGGATATTAAATTCCGTAATAATAGAAAATACCTATTAATCAAGAGTTACATACTGAGTAATTTTCTCTGCGGAACGAGCAGGATTTTTATAAAATTGCATGAGAATATTTCCTTGTCAAATTTTTTATATTAACCTCGACATTTCCAATTTAATTTAAAGAATAAAATAAGCTGCTACGAGAGGCATTCTTACACAGAGAATAGACACCGCGTTTAAAATATACAATATTAAAAATAATTAATAAAATAAGCGTTATTTCTATGGGAATTAATATCATACTGTTGTAAAAAGATTCCAATCTATAATTTGCTAATAAAAAAATATTGATTTTATTTGTTAATGCTAATCTAATTTCCGGTAGACATAATTTTTATTCCAACTATTATCTCTAGATTTACAATTTTCATTTGTATCGAAGGCGAAATTCATGACTTTAATTAGAATTTAAAAAACTGGTTAAATATTATGCTTTTATATATGCGTTTATAATTAATATTTACATTTTCGAAAATATCGAAGATAATGGTAATTAAATAACATTCTATCTGGAATGAAAGCACATTAAACGAAATTAATTATTTTATGAACGCAAATAAAATTGAATAAAAATCGAGCGATTAAGTGATTAGTTTAGATTTTTTTATATTATTTCCATCCCGCCTTTTTTTTCCTATAAAATGCCAAACTGATCGTGAGTTCAGTAATTGGAGAAATAAAAAAGGGAAATCGCTGACACAGCTGTTAGAATCTCTATTAGAAGAAATACAGTGAGCTTTTTACATCAATTTTCGACAAATATTGATATAATCTTCATTTGGCAATGCAAAAAAAAAGTTAAATTACATTTCCAACGATGTTATGGTAGCTTTTCGAGACTTTGTTTCATTTTCCGCCCGCAGGCTATTTCAAAAAAAAACAGCAACGGATGAACTGTATCCAATTTCTATTCAAATTTGACATACAATTAAAATACATATATAATATATATTTATTTATAATATTATTATTTTATCATAACATGTTATATACGTGTACAAAATATATATGTCTATATATTATTACATCTATATATTATTAATACATAATTAAGACATGAAGGCAAATGAAATGGTATAAAATGTATAAAAAGGCAATATTAAGCGTAACTCTGGTAATTTATTTCCGCATTCCAACAGCTTCCTCGTAACTCGGAGGTGCTACAATTAAACTCAATAAATATTGATTGATTTTATAACATTAAACACTTACGAGCTGTTGCTTTCGCGTCTGCCGATGTCGACCCAACATCCACCCAATCCTCAAACTCATCATCATCCAACGATCTATTTATAGGAATTGCGGATGCTTGCGGTTGATAATTTTCACGCGTTGTCCGTTGATTTGGTGCTGTTGGAGGAATTACAAACCCAGGTACAGGTGCCGCTGATCCAGATGGTAGTGGCATTACATCTGGATTATAGGGTAGTTGTGTACTTACAAAACCATAAGTAGGGGGAGCACTTGCGTCTGTTACATTTGTTACAGTACCAATTAATGGAATATGACCGATAACTACAGGAATTTTAGCGGTTATATTCTTGTGCGGACACGG
Source organism: Adinopsis sp. GC000173 (assembly GCA_030264715.1). NCBI lineage: Eukaryota > Metazoa > Arthropoda > Insecta > Coleoptera > Staphylinidae > Adinopsis > Adinopsis sp. GC000173. The sequence continues at coordinate 56,912 of JARJDW010005283.1, forward strand.
CAAGTGTGCTTTTATCTACAACAATAACACTTTGCTCAATTCCTCGTACTGAGTTAGACAATTATTAAACATATAAAATTTTAAACTTGCTTTTACATTACAACAACATGATAAATTAATGCCAGTGGTTGAATGATTACTATTCAACGCACATTTTTATCTAAAATATAGTACTAACATTTTTATAGTTTTTAATAAAAATATTGTTGCAAACAATTTATCAAATTGTTTTAATCTAATAAATTCCGTTTATTGGCGTTGCTTTAATTTAACGTAATAACAACTACCACATTACACTTTTTATTGTCATTTGTATAATGTACTACAATATAAAGTCATGCTTGTTAAAATTATAATGCGTATACATACGATATATGTTATATAAAGCCTAGGGAATTATTAATGTAAAAATCCGGTTGTACATTTTGTAGTAGGGCATAAAACAAATTTAAATTTTGCTTTTTTTTTTGATACCAAAAAGTGCATTGTTTTGTTCCGTCAAATAGTCGGGGTCCTGATTACATACAGGATATGTAGAATATATTGAAGTTGAAAAAATTTTGTGTGTTGTTGTTTATGTATGCGGCTATAGCTATAGAATATAGACTATTGAACGTGTTGAAAGAACTAAATACAGTGGCTTTGTTATGAAAACAAAATCGCAAATGTGCGATGGTTTTTCTAATAGTAAAATTACATGAAAAACTCATAACGTTTGTAAGAAAAGTGTACTTAAATAAATTGTGGTGATAAAGTAAATTGAATTTATAGGATAGTTCGCATGTTCCAAGCAATTTATAAAGGATTTCGTACTTTAGATAATAATAAATATCTTTCAAGAATTTTAAAACAGTTTAGAAAACCGTTGCAATTCTATTACTCGCACCGCTAACAATTTTATTTAATTAATTAACATGCGACATTGTTTAATGAGCAAAAACTCTATGAGAAAATACGTGTTTTATTTTTTATTTTTTATTTTTACTTACTTACGCTGAAATGTAATAAGAAAAGAAAAAATGTATTTAAATGTAAATAAAAAAATGCATTTACCTTTAATGTATAAGCAATATTTATAATTGTGCAAAAATCTAAATTGGGTGCGGAAAACGTTTCAGGAATTTTTAATGTCTCTTCGTAAATACGATCTCCGTGCGCTCCAACACCAGTTACTTCTTTAGAAACAATGATTGTGTCATCAGTTTTAGTATGATGACTGGGTGTTGTCGTTATAAAGGTGACAGTCTAAGTAAAAGAGAGGAAAATTATTAGTTTTAATAACGATAAGTAATAAGTAATAAGTAACAAGTATCGCTGGTTGATGTTATGTTATGGTTAGTGGTGCACACATAATATACTCGTTGAATAATTAGTATACGCAATATATTATGATGCGGTATCTAATATTAATTGCAATTATGGCGTTATTCATGATTATTGTAATTTCGATTAAAGATTTACCTGTTTGATTTCAAATTCCACACGATCCACACTGGCGTTGGCAAAATTTTCAATAAACAAATTTAATGGCACATCCTGGCCGACGGAAAAGCCCGTAAAAGGTACATTTAATTCGAAACTTATAGGACCGGATTTCATCCACAAACAACATAAATTCTTTTGTTTCGTAATATGTTGGGCATCCTTAAAAGCATTAACCACATTTACACATGTAATTAAAAGTTGTAAAAGCTTACTCTTAAATGTGTCTGAAGGTTTAAATCTATCAGAGAGACAACATTGAATGGAGACTTTGCCTCATAATCGAATAATGTTCTATTCACAACTCCTTTTACTATATATTTGACATAACCGTTAGAACCTGTAAATGATGAGGGCAAATTTGTTGGTAACCGATACGTGAATGGGTATTTATGTACGCCTTCTGAAAGTGTAATTTCTTCACTATCTGAAAATGAACATGTTCGTACTTGTTACTCCCAACAAATGTGGATAATTGTGTTACATAAAATGCTTTTTATACTGCGCAAATAATTACTTAAGATAAAAATCACTAAGTGCTTGCTTGTATGTACGTTCAAGTAAAATAAATTTTCGAAACGTTGGATTTGGGGAATCTAAGATAGGCTCGTATGCTTTTTAGTAGCAAATAAGGGATACTCTATAATCATTACTTCTGTTGGAGCAATGTTTCACAAGCCAAAGCTAAAAAACACACCAATAAAAACTTATCTATAAACTTCCCCCAAATTCTACTACACATCTTAAATTTTATTCCGCAGTATAAACATCTAATATTCGCTACGAAAACATCCACACATTTTATCACACATTTATTATTCATTTTAGTTACATATAAAACTATTCACTTTCGTGTGACTTAAGCCAATTTTCAAACAAACCAGTTCCACATTCGCCTGCTTTTTTCCCTAATATTTTTTAGTGCAAATGCGCTCACCAAAAATATTGCCCGAATATGAAATAAATATTACATGAAGCGCAACATTATCACAATCGCAAAGTGCATTTTAAATTATTCAAACGTGTTTTATGAAAGAGAAAAACAATTTTTTATTGTTAAAAAGCACATATCCATCTGAAAACATTCAATTAACCAAACACGCCTCAATTATTCATTTAAGTTTTAAATTTCGTTGTTTTCAGCCGAAAAAAAAACACAAAACACAAAACACAAAACACAGGAAAAAACCTCCTAAACAAACGACAAGTTTCATTTAATTGAAATTAATAAATTTTCAAATTATTTAAACAAGCTTCGTCTTAGAAGATTTGGAGCATGCAATTTAATGCTCAACTTCATCTAATTTAAATCTTAATTGTTTAAGGTTTTCTTATGCAATAGCATTTTGTTCACAATACATAAAATCGGCTTTAACTGAAAACATCATCAACAATATATCTCTTTAAATTATAGCACGTTTTTTTGTCGCATCTCAAAATTCATTTCTTATTATTATTATTAATAATTACTTTAACGTTTTCGCACGTTAAAGAGGCCATGAATAACATTGCACTTTTATGTTATTTTAGTTTTATATCTTTGTTTCAAATTAATTTAAATTGATTATTAAAAAAAGTCGCTCGAGGGCTTTTCACAGTTCAAACTAGAATTATAAAATGCTTTAAATTATTTTCTCAACTTCATAATCAGCGTTTTGTAAATTGAATTTCATAAAAGTAATAAAAGTTTTATTGAATATATTTATTAAACAATTTTAAGTTTTAATTAAGTTATTTATGGAAGTTATATCCAATTAATAAAAATCCAGCTATTCCAATTTAATTAATCCATCTAATAAACAATAACTTTTACGATTGCTTAAATTGCAGCTTGTTCTACTAATTAATAGCACTGTACACAACAATAAATTATTCAATAAATCAATAAAAGCGTCCGTCTGTCTGTGTGTATCCTAACGACGTACAACATTTAACAAATTATTTAATTAAAATTAAAATCGAATTATTATGCGCTAGCTATGTGAAAAATAAACAACTCATCATCATCATCATCGCACATTTTCTTATATTCATATTATAGATTTCCTGAATCATTTACCTGTGTTTTGTATTGAGAAGCCGATATAAAACATTTATTACGGTAGAGTGGGATAAGATCGGACTACTTTAGATTTAATCATTTTGTTTAAAATTATATTTGGATTATTTAACATAACACGAAAGTAAAAATTGAACCAATTCGTAGTAATTGAATGTAGTAAAAAATTCTAATCGCTGGTGTTAAGGATTGGAAGGGCAGGACTAAAATGCTAAAATTCAATTATAATTGGAGCATTTTAGTGCTGCCCTTCCAATCCTTAACAGCAGCTATTAGAATTTTTCTACTGCTTTTTATTTAACATAACATTAGAATTAACATAAAATGTTATTAACACTATAATTCACAATGGTAAAAACACCAATATGTATGGGACATTAAAACTCTAGAAAATATAAATAAAATTGTTCAATAATATCTGGGGGACAAGACGCGACTACTACGTTTCTTAGTGAACTTGAAATAATCGAAACGATTTATTTATTTAACGTAAACCTTCAGTAATCCACTTGATTCTTGGCAAAAATAAGCGCATAAGACAGAAAATTTGCTATAAAATATCGACATTTTCTTGGACAGCTATAGGTTATTGCATAAGTAGTAACATTTTATAAAGGTTAAAAAATGGGGAAGGAGATTTATGAATCAAAAATAACTTTGCCAATCACTTTATGATAATACAATATAGGGGGTTTCCACGTCTTAATTAATCTATATAGATTAAATTCACGTCTTTATCCCGTCTACGAACTTACCCCACCCCATTTAACTTATTTTTGTAAGATTATAAAGCATATAGCAGTTATATATTCATAAATAGATGTAATTTTAAACTTTAGAAATGTTTGTGAATTCAACAATGTTAAATTATTAACAAACAAGTTAATATTTTTTGAAACAACAACAATTGTATCAGATCGCTGTAAATTGAACAGCTTATCAATATAAAATCTGTAATTATCGATATAATTAAATTCTATAAATAGAATTAAAATAAATTAAATTTATTTTTTTATTCAAACTCAAATATTTATTTATAAAAGTATATTTATATATTTGGTTCGTGCAATTATCTAAATGAATAAATGAAATGAAAAACAATTTTTAATAAAAATTGTTTGATCGTTATGTACAAGTGGATAATTGAAATTTCTTTCCCGATTATGGATTATGAGCGTAATTTAATCGTTCCTCTCTGATATAATTTAATAGATTTGTATTCAATTCACATTGCGAAAGACACCCTGTATAAATTATTAATTGAAATATTTTTATTAATAATTTGGATCCTTGATAAGATTATTTTATTTATCATTGTCTGTTAAGGGAAAGCTTAGTTCCCTTGGGGTTGAAAGGGAGGTATACATTTCACTCTCGACATGCTGCAATTAACTATCCAAATAATTAACATTTCCACCATACGTACGAGTACGTTTATAAATTTATATAAACATCACTTTGATTCTATTTTTACTTGTTTGTCCCAAATAAACTAGTCAGCTTGAGATCATCGTGATAGTTTCAATTCGTTTTCAATTAAGAAACTTAATGATCTGAAAATGGATTCTGAAATGCTTGACCCTTCATGCTAGAAACTAAAGTAAATTTTTATTTGATCTAACTTGAACAAACAAATTCCTACGTTCGCCGTCCGCCGTTCGCCGTTCGCCATTTAACCATGCCGAAAAACAGCTTTGGAAAAAACTTGTATGATTTAGGAAAAATATGGGCCGTGGCCGTTTATATAATAAAACACAAAAGCCTAATTTTCCAGGTCTAAGGTTAGGACGTTCCGGTCATGCCTTCATCTTTTTGCAGATGGTCCATCTTTACACATTCATAACCAAACCTGACATCGTTAAAATCAAGCTGAATACAAAGTGCCCTTAATCAAGATTTGCACTAATTAATAAAGCAATTTATACAAACACAAATAGAATTTCTACGATCAATGATTTATAATCTCAATTGATAATAATTGATTGTGAGTTGTAGCTAAATGAATGTACCGTAAGGACTAGTGTGGTGGTCAATCAATTTCAATCTAATAAATTGATTTTTTCTTTTCCCAATTAATTTAATAATATTGATGGATTGAAAAGTGATTAGCAAAATCTTATTTGCCTAATTTACGAAACATCGCGATACAACTCTTTCATAAAACACACATATACTTCAACACATACACACAAACGCGTTTATATCGATATTTGCATCACATAATAGATATAAAAAGTGAGAGAATTTGCAAGTTACATTTCAACTCTCGAATTTTATGTTATATTTTATGTTGTAATAAAAGAACTTACTACTACGTAATAAGTTTAGTTCTGTAGAAAAATAAGTTTCATGTCCATGATAATTTACACTCCTCGTTTCATTCTTCTTTCTAGCCGAATTATAGTGCGACTCTCGTTCAGTCCATTCCGTTTTTGCCTCACCTTTCAATTTTAATTTTACACCTAAAATAAAATCGTTTATGTCTTAACCTCCATCTTAGAATTCATACTTTTATCTAAATTAAATTAATCCAATACCATATGCAAAATATTGTACTTGTACGCAAAAAAATTAATATGAATTTATATTGTTATATATGTGCGACGAAGTAATAATTCAGTCCTGTTTAACCCAAACGCTTGAGCTTTGATAATATTTGAATCCTTTGCGACCTATAAAATACATGCATCTATGCTAGTGATGCTCAACTATTGTTTCTCGACACCGTGCTGTACGGCAAACAAAAACCGCAAACTTTAATGAACATTTATTTGTGTTGATTACCTATGTATAATTCGATAGTATTCTTGAATTTTGTCATGCAAACTAAATACGAATGAAGAAAAAAGGGTCAATTTTCGAACCTGTAGCTAACTCGTAATTAATACTAAACAAAAATTCAGTTTTCACTAGTTAAAAGACTTAACTTAAACTAGTAATAATTTTTGAGTACAATGTTAAACTTGATTGAAAAACGTTCAAGTTAAAATTAACTGAATGCGTCATTTGGCTACCGATTGAAAAACTGAAACTTAATCTGTATTTTATATGTAAGTATTTTATTTAATTTAATGGTTAAAATAATTATTAGTGTGTCGCTGAAGAAACAGATTACAAAACGTATGCAATGAAAAACAGTTTGAGAATCATTCCAAACTTGTATAAAATTGCGTAGGAAAAGTGATATTATAATCAACGTTGCGTCATCACAAGCAAAAATGGTATTTGATACGATTATTGTTACTTAAAAAAATGTAATAAACAAAATGATAAAATAATTAAAATTAAACGTATTTATTCAATAAATCAAGTCAGCCCGCACATTAACTTGAATAATACGCCGATTTCGTTTTCTATTTCGTGTTACAATTTATATTTTGTGCTTTTTTGCCACTTTCAACGTCGGATTTCAACTTGGCACCTATTTTGCAAATATTTAATTTTTCCTGATGAATTCGTCTCGTTTTATGTCTCCAGATTTTGCCTTTCGCCTGTTTTAAACTGCAATCTTAAGCAGTACTGGATTAGCCCATAACCAAAACAAGCTATAGCTAAGAGCTTCACATTTGAAAGGGCATCGCATTAGAAATGAAATAAATACATTTTAACTACCCTCTATCTACTAGTTTTCATGAAAGCTAGAACATTCGTTTCACAAGGCTTTTCAACAGTATTTAAGGTAAAACGCAAACTGCATTGGGTGAATCTAAGTAGAGCTTATTTTAAAGATCTTGTAAAACCAAAGGAATGTCTTTGTGCACTTTGAAGTTTGACCAGTAATTGAGAACCAATTGAGAACCAATTGAACCCCAATTGAGCACCCAATGAGCACAAAATGAGCACCAATTGAGCACCAAATGAGCACCAAACAAGCACCAAATGGGCACCAATTGAGCACCAAATGAGCACCAAATAAGCACCAATTGAGAACCAATTAAGCAACAACCGAACACCAATTGAGAACCAATTTAGCAACAAATGAGCACAAATCGAGCACCAATTGGTATAGTCACATATTAATATATCTCATAGTAGGATCTCATTAAGATTCTGGCTTACGGCCTGGATCTTTCTTAATCCGACACTGATTTTATGGACACATTTGATAAATTGTAATAAAAATATTAAAATAAAAACGTCTTGGTCGCGCTTATTATATATTTATGTTAAAAACATTTCAATTGTGGTTTTAAGATTGCAGCACAAAACAAAGAAAAGACAATCTATAAGTAAAAGACAAAACCAGCAGCAACTCATTAGTTTTGAAGAAAATAAAAAATTTACAGGAAACAGGTGTCAAGCTGGCTGCTGAAATTGAAATTGAAAAAAGGCTTTTTTGCAAAATAGCACAAAATAAATAAATTGCAGTATAAATCGACACAAAACGGCAGAATTCAGTTATATAAAAAAAGCTAAATAAAACGGTTAAGTCGGTTGCTAACTTAACCCAGCCCATTTTATTGACATCGAACCAAATCTAACACGAACTGCAAAATTTTATACTGCGGGCCGCAGGTTGGCAAATAGATTTTTCAATTATCAACAAGCTACACAAATGATGTTTTTACTCATTATACACTACCACATTACAAGTTTGAACCAAAAGCGTCTTATCCAAAGCACAATTTGAAATATAATTTTAAAAAGATTGATTTTCACAGCTACAGAAAGTTGTTTACGAGTTAATTTTGAGATAAATTAGATTATCGCGTGTCGTTTGCATTCCTGTAAAGTAATATGTTCGAAGCAACCCACACAAGATAATTTTATTTATACTTTAATTAACTTTCATAACTACCGCTTATCTGCCAGTGAAGAAATCGAAGATAACATAATCAAAATATACGTAACGCTTATGAAAACACTGAAACGTTTTATAAAACTACTTAGTATTTATTAGAACCTGAACAAAGCTTTGTATAAACATATCAAAATATAGAATCATTTATTTTCAATTTATGTGGTATGTCTTCAAGAGCTTTCAATATTTTTATTATTTTTTAATCATTGTGAGGAAAGCTTTAATATTCTATTCAAACCACTCGTAGACAATATAAATGCACAAGTGTAAATGACTATTTAGTCCAGCTAGCATTTGATCTTTCAACTCATTTCATAAATTCGTATTAATTAATTTCGCAAAATCGTAATGTACAATATTGCACATGGATATAGATATATATCAAATAGCGCGTATTATACTAAAATGTTATTCATTTGTATGTCGTATTTAATAAACAAATTAATTAAAATAAAAACATATTCTTTCATCGTCCAGTGACTCATTTCCGTTTATTATATGACAAAATGAAATTCAGTTTACGCACATAATTTAATTATGCATTAAAAACGTACGGCAAAAGTAATCAAGAGGTGAAATTAATTAAAATCCCTTTTGTATTGATGTAAAGCAATATTTTACCCTTAATTGATTTGGGCGATGTTAATGTGACTTGCAAATGACCAATTATTTCCTGTCCGGCAACGTAATAATCTCTATAATTTTCTAGGTACACATCACATTTTTCCATATTGAATTTCGCGCCGAATCAGAAACGGTTCTTGCGCAGTACGTTTGTTTTGATCGAAAATTCCAATGAAATTCTAACCTAAAATTAATGATTTATTAATAGTTTACACGCATTCGAAAGCTAATTTAGTGACTATATTCACGGTTTAATCAAGTCATACCTTATCACAAGTCGTCAATTAGATCTTTGATTAAAACAATTTAGATTTTCTCTGCGACAAGGTCGCGCCGATTACATCACACCCATCACTGGCTGAATACAAACTAAAAAACTAACACGGCAAATCACCTATTCGAAACTATCGAAAACAGTTGCGAAATGCGAACTAGACTCTTTTGTTCGCAGACCTGTTTTTCGCTATTCGAACAGGTAGCAAATACGAATCGCTCACTAAAACCGCTCTCTAACTCCCTATTTATAGTTTCTATTTGATTTTATTGTGTATACATCGGAAAACTGATACTTGTATCGACTGACTCATCATCATTAAACGATAGCAAGGAACGATAATGTTTTAATAATTGTTTTATTGTTTAATAAAAAATGATGATGAGCTTGAAACACTACAAATACTAAAATAGTTTGTCGCAACAAGCCGTTATTTTTAGTGATGAGATAGTTCTTAATTGTAGCATGAATAATATTCGATACGAGATGGAATAGTTTTAAAGTTTTGAAATTGGAAGGCCACGACATCTTTTGGCAAAGCAGCTGACTTGAGAAACGTTATTGATTTTTAAAAGTTTGAATGAAATCAAATCAAGGACAGCAAATAATGTGTATAATTTATTTTTGATATGCATTTTATAAAAAATGATATTTAACAAAGTCTAAACAAATTTATATATTACTTTATAATATATGCATTTTTTTCAAGATTTTCTGGTTTTTTTACAAAATAAAATACAGCCAATCATTACATTACTAAGCAAAAATATTTCATTTTTTTTAAATAAAAAGCATAGTGCAAAGCATACGTGTTTTTTGTTGTTGTTTCGGTTGTAGTTTAAATGGTACATAACAGTAATTTTAAACAATTAATAAAGGCCCTTTATTTATACTTCTAATTATCATTAAATTATGACATAACAACAAAATTCAAATAAAATTTTGTTTCTTTGGTGATTGTCAAAGATGCAGGTTAATATACATCAATAATCAATCTAACCTGCATATTTAAAATCATGCATTGTTTATAAAATTTTTAATAAATACTGTACATAATATATTGTATACAAAGGAATACTGATATTCCCCCTAAAATGACATGATTTACAAATTTCATTTATTGTTTTTAATCAGTTTTATCTGTTGTCAGTTTTATTGACTCTGTATTGACTATGATTGAATATGCAATATTCCAAAAACTAATAGAAAAACGAAGAACGAAGCAATTTTATATAAATAACAATTTGTTTTGTTTTAAGTACGTCCCGGTAGGAATAATAAATATAATTTATTTTCTTATAAATTAATCAGTCAAACAAAAAATCCAATCAACAGTCTTCAATAAAAATAAATCTACTAAATTGTGTTGATAATCACAAATGTATATAAGGAAAGGAGAATGCAATTATAATTATTTAATAAAATTAATGATCATTTAATCTATCTTGACTTCGACTGCTACTGCGTGACGTTTTTCTATGTAGATTTTCCAAATAAGCAGCAGGAGCCCAGCCTTCGGTATTGGTTCCTAGTAAGAGAGATTGAATTATTAGTTAATAAAATAAAGTACGAGAATAAATATATAAATAAAAAAATTATTACCTATAACTTTAACGAACCACCATCCAGCGCAACCAACTTTTAATAATTCAACAATATCTCCTTCCCTCATACTAACTTCGCTATTACCAACAGCGCAATAATCGGCTAATGCTATATAGCGTCCACTCTGTAAACATAGCAACGACAATTAACGCATCGAATGTAAGCGATTGATGTAAACATATGAACATTCATTCATTAGATGTATGGCTGCATTGTTAAAATAAAGCATGAAAATGAAATCAAAAAAAAGTAGCGTGCAAAATGAAAAACATCTCGAGTTAAAAAGAAGTACACAGTGTTGCGTTATGATTTTATCAAACATTGTTGGCATGGTTTCATGTAATTATGTATATTTTACATCTTATACACATTTTGCATTTGTCACATATAAGTGCAATGAAACAAATTAGTCAATTGTGCGGTTAGTACGATTAATTAAACTCATACCAAATAATTTGCAAAAGGAACTGGAATGCCACTTAAAAAATTAAGATAAACTTACAATATGATAAAATTAATGTATCAATGATATTTATTAATTTTATTAAATATAAAATGTTGCTGTATATTGAGGATTTCCTTTAAATAAGTGTGCAAATGGAACTCGCAATGTTCGTTCTCGCTGGAAAGATAAAATTAGACACCACCAGAAAGCGAAAATTATTTAATCTTACAAAAACCATTTTTAATCGTAACCCAATCATTTTATTATATGCTATAAATAATTAAGCGAATTGACTATTAATACTGAAATTCTACTATCTTTCTAGATGCCTATCGAGTGAATTCAGAGATTCAACTTACAGGAATTGGATTATTCGCTTCTTCGTCGTCACTATTACTAAAGTCTGATGACCAACTACCACCTTCGACAGATTCTAATGTCTCTTCTTCATTATGATTTCGAGTATCAACATCACAACTGAGTGCTCGTTGTGGCCCATCACCTACATTTGATACATTTTGTTTGTTCTCCCAAGAAGCCGCTTGCGGTAAATTGCTAAAACATTTTCTACGTAAGTTTCATTCAATGCATGATTAACGTATAGTTAATTTCATTTTGTAATTACAAATACTTATGAGGTAATGCAGAATACTGTTTTATCTTTTCGCCTTTTAATTCTTCTAATTGATTGAGCAACACTCGTTTAATCTCATTCACCCAGGCTTGTTTGTGATCCACCGTTGACGCCTGTATCGTATATACTTGCTGACGTCCTTGCAGCCATACCTCAAACTTTTTCAGATCGCCTTTCACAGATTCCGTTAAACCAATCTGTGACATTTTCAGGCAATGTTTGTATTGATAAGTAGACTTTTGCGATGTTTTAATCGTCTTGCAGAATAGCATTGTTTTCTGATATAGGAATAGATGCCTTTGCATTGGTTTTATCCTTAATCTAATATCTTTCTTATTCTCTATCCAAACATTGAATGATCCATGCAGAAGCAAATCGCCTTGCTGCGATAAATCAACAGGAAATCCCGTAATGCAAATTTGTATCATACTATCATTAACACATTTTAGCACAACTAACATACAGTCTATAGCTCCTTGCAACTCCTTACAACTATTTTGATCATCACAGTACTTAATCAAATCTGCTAATAGTAGCTGATATTTTGTTATACGCTGAACCGGTTTTAATAAATAAGCGGGAAGAGGTAGCCTATGACCCAGTTTTAATTGGCACGCTTGGAAAAATTGATTATTATCAACGAATGTTTGCCGCAACTGCTCAGAACGAGGATAATTTTGACAATAAAAACTATACAGCTGATAAAATAAATCCTTCTGTAAACATTGAGAAAACATTTAACATTTAACACCATATTCACAGGCAACCATAACGAATACTCACCTTCTGAACGAAGCATAAAGCAACAAGATCAATAGACGAGATGCAATTCTCCAAATCACGTAGAAACATGTTTGCATGGAAATTGTATATGTCTTCGATATTGCCAAATATTATGTCTAACTTATCCAATAAACCTGGTGGTAACAAATGTTGCATGTCTTTCGATAATGCCTCTTTTTTATAACCCTGAAATATGCGTCCCAATTAATGGCATAAAAAATGCGAATGCGAATGATTAAATTACCCCAATTATAGTAGCTAATTCGGATACATAAATTCGTTCCGTTTCCAACATTTCGGTTAAAACTCTTCCCAATTTAACATGCTTTAATTCTTGATGACAAGTATCAATGGTTTGAAATGGACTGTCTGTGTATTCGCCAGATAATGAGTTTGTTCCAGCGCTGGCATCCATCTGAAACACAAACGATTTATTTTATTAGACACACATTTAGTTATACACGACATTTAATTAACACATTATTAATTTCGATCAAAATGAAATGTCATCTAATGTAAACTAATATAATAACATGATATAAAATATAAAAATGCGAAAAACGTAAAATGAACCATTTTGAAAACACATCACAAACAGATGAAACATAATATTAAAGAAGACATTTTTAGATTTCACAATAAAGATCGTGTTACATATTGTAATACATATAACAGAATCCAATCTTCTTGATTATTACACTTAAGAATACATAACTGTTGATTATGTTACCGAAATTATACTAAATTCTCCATCTAAAATAGCCATTCACAATTTACTTCGCAATTCTAATTCAGATGTTAATCAGTTTTATCATATTGTTACAAGGTTTAAGGAAGAACTCACTCATTTAGAATAATTTTATTATTTAACAATTACACGCTTTCACTTTTTTTGTTGGTTTTTATTAACAATGAAATTAAATAATTTTAAACGTCGTCATGTTCCATAAATCAAACATTATACATTATACATTATACGTATACGTACGCTCTTTTTCAACTCTCAACGTGCAGTTCATTTAATGACCATTATTATCATATTTCAGTTGAAATAATTTTGCGCATTACATAATATGCATAAATAGTAAACATTTTCCAAACTGTATATTATTTATTATCTAATTAGCTTAGCAGGCTAGTTAACCTCGATAATGAAATAAATTTTGCGATGAAACTACACTTGTTACTGCCATATATGACATTATCATTATTGCAAAACCATTTATTTGTACAAATAAAATACAAATTCATTCTACTATTTATTTCTCATATCTACATTAAGTAAATTTACATCAAATGTGTACTTTTCCGATATCGCCATACTCGCTCTCGTATATAACGTACCAAGTCATTATCGAAATGTAATCACTACATTATTTAATTGCTGATTTCTTCTAGGAAATTATGTTCTTTTATTCTGTGATCGATTAAACAGATGTTTTCCAATTTAGTATACATTAAAATAATATGTTCGAAATGCGATAGAATTATGTAAATACATTATACAACATATTACTGAATTATTAATGTTATTGTTCGAATGCATGTTTTAATATAATAATATTGATAAATCCGCTTTTATACCATATTACAATCAATTGAAAAGTTTTAGTATTACATGCCAATAATTTAAATGATTGTATTTCGGCTGTATGATAATTTGACCAATAACTAAAGTTATTTCGAATGGAATACATACAATAACATTAACATTCGATTTGAGCGCAATATTGATATTGTCGAATTAAGATTTCTTGGAAGTTAATAACAAATTTAACAATACGAAATTGTTTGTCCATTCAATTCCAGGAAGTTTTCTCGGATATTTCTAAATGTTATCGATATACCCGTAGGCTATAAAATAAAAATAAACTTTTAATGCGATAGTTGTTAGGTGCGATAAAATATAGTAAATACATACGTAGAATCTCTCAAAATTTAATGACTAATAAAATTGGCAATAAACAAATTAAACGATTTCATTTGAATCGTGAACAACTACTTGAATTAAACTCAAGTATTGTACATGTACAAAAATAATATTTAAATTACGTACGTATGTATCATTTTGAAATATCATTGAAAGATACCAATCGAAACTTTAATAATAATATCAACAACAAATATGAAGCAATTCATTGCCCAAATTATTAAAATAGAATAATTGATATTAAGAAATGACTTGCGATTATTTATTATAATTATAGTAAATACAATACAGGAAGTTGAGCTCTATCATTACTACAACTTACTCAACAGATGCTTGCAAAGTTTGAATATAAATCGATATCAATTTGTAGTTGACACCATAAAATTATTAGTTATTAAAATCGAACACGTACGTACCATTATGCGAAGCGGCTGAGTGGAAACTGACGAAAATTTAACGAATAAACAAATTAGATTATTGTGATCAAACTAACGTGTGTTTGCTAAATATTTAAGTTTTAATTATTGTTTGGCAAATTCCTTAAAGCGGCAACGACACATTAGAAGCAGCGATTTCAATGAAAATTCTACCTTTTTCCCAATTTCATTGCTATTACGTTTTCTTCTTCATCAATTGCACTTATTTGCGTGTCAAAACGACTAAAATTTAAAAGCATGTCAATTTTTAATTTAAATGGAATCACATTCGATAGTAATCTGCATCGTAAATGGTACTGAACTTGAAAGAATATAGAGCACATTTTTAAGTCCACATTTCAAATGAATCACAATTAAAATGAACGTCTAGTTCCGGGGAGGAGGGCGACCTTATCCATCTCGCGGTCCAAAATTAAATCGTAAGCTTAGAATGCAGCAAATGCAAGTGTGAGCGTAATTAAACGACTAGAAGTAGTTTTCTATTTTATAAGCAGAATTTGAATTTCGTATTGTTTCGTAAAAACCGCATTACTTTTAAATATCGAATTTAAACAAATATTTTATAATTCATTAAAATTTTAACAACTTTAAATAATGACGTGGGCTGGAGTTTTCCCACTATACAACTATACAATTATACATATTAATTAATAAACAGGAACATAGTTTGGTAAAATAATAGTGGATTGCATTATGTCCTGGCGCAAAATGTCGAAATCTATTTTCAAATAACAAATAAATATAAATTGCTAATTACATTTCTTAATGAAATGATTTCAATCACATATGTCATTCACAGCGCAATGGTTTTTATAAATATTGACATAACAGATGAATATGATGAATGAAATCTATACTATAGTTTTATTGCCTACCATGTATTTTCAATCTGAAAATCTAGATTTGCATAAACAGAAAAGAATTGATTTATTTCTTTGATCTACTAATGCTAATTGTTATATCACGTATAATAAGAAAGTATGTTCCGTAATTATTTATAGCTAATGCTAATTGCCTTAACACGTTTTTCACTATTTAATTGACAGAATTAGAATGTAAATGTGCATACAGATATTTACGCTGAAAATGCGAGGTGTAATAATTAAATTCCTAGCATGCTGAATGGCTTTGATTTATAGCAGTTTGATTGAAATCGCTGCAATAATTCGCTTTGCTGATTTTTTTTCACTCGCACATCGATAAATCATTAATTAAATAATATTGGTATCAGCAAAAGTATCCGGTAAAATCTAATGAAATTGTTCCGAGTCGAATGTGAGGAAAGAGCATAATTTCAGATAATAGCAGTTTTAAACTTGTGCCCTAAAAGTTGATAAAATTTTTCGGAGCGTTCGTAGCTTTTACCATTTCAAGAATTTTATCACTTTGTTTATAAAATTCAATTGACTGAGTTTTTAATAAAAGCTGAAAGAAACTACTTTTTCAAATTACAGCCAGCGATCGATTTCTTGGTTACGATTTTATGCATTTTTAGTATATCAAACGATAATATAAATATATACGTTTGATGACACTTTAATATTTAGTAAATTGAAATACGGTTATATTATTATTTTAAGTACAATTCAAAAGCGAGTATAGTTTGAGTTTTCACAATTTGTCGTTTACAAATAGTAATCCTCAGCACAACAATATCAATTTATAAACCGTCAAATTGTCAACTGCACAATTAGAAAATCTTCACAATGATGAATTCTGAAATTGTATTCCCGGATAAACTGCACTTTAATAAATGGAAAATAACGACGAAACAATCTTAATCAAAATAAATATTAAATAACACTTGGCAGGTTCACAATTTACTCACACACATATTAAGTGTTCTTTTAATATTGTATTTTATATTAATTTAATCATGGTTAATCAAGTAGGTATAATAGTTATTTATATTTATAATTTAATAAAAATATGAGAGAACTCAAATGTATTATTTGAACTTAATTTAAAATTTCAAATAGTAATCCTCAGCGCAACAATATCAATTTATAAACCGTCAAATTGTCAACTGCACAATTAGAAAATCTTCACAATAATGAAAATTGAAATTGCACTTCAATAAATGAAAAACAACAAGGAAACAATCTTAAACAAAATATAATAATAAAATGGCACTTGACAGGTTCGCAAATTATTCACATATTAAGTTAATTTTAATATTGTATTTTATGTTAGCTCAGTGATAGTTAATCAAGTAGATAGAACATTAATTATCTCGTTGTAAATTTATGAAATTCGAATTCGAATTTATAATTTTAAAAAAATATGAAAGAATTCAAATGTATTATTTGAACTTAATTTAAAATTTAAAATAGACGGGGAAAATTTATTTGCTTAGGCTATTTTTATTTGAATTATTTACATACTTTTTCCTAATCGAATTGCATTAAGTTTGTCACTGAATTCAGTTATTTCAATATATATACAACTAACATAAATTTACATATTTGAAATTATCATGGCGAGATTTCTGTTTAATAATAGCATTTCTTAAAAATATAATGGTAGTAACGTTCTCTTTATTTATGGATGTAGATTGCTTTAAAGGATTTCCTTGTATTTGTCAACATCACCTACAACCTGAATACTTTGAAATGCATTTAATTAAACCGCAATCTAGATTTTCTTAAGCAGAAAGCGACGTCCGTGCAATCACGTAGGAAGTTTTTTTCAACATCTTAATGCGAGTAGATTTTTTAAAACTACTTTTATTATGCGCTGCTGTTAATAACATTTCCTAATTGATAAGCAATCTCACCAAACCATTCAAATTTTAATTAAACCGTTTGTTTTTCTGAAGAATAATCAACACGCAATCGAAGTTTGCTTTTACAAATCAGTTCGAAGTAAAGCTGCATGAAAATTGCTTGTTTACATTCATTTTAAAGATCTTTGCTTCGGGTATTTATTTATTGTAGACAGTTGTTTTATAGTTTAGGATACGATTAGAACATCCGCGTATTGGTCGTCGTACACAACCGGAATCTTTTAAGTGCAGTTTAGTTCCGCGCAAACAAACCACAAAACTTGTTTGTTTATATTAGAACTTAAACAATTACATACTATTCCGTATTGCGTTTAAAACACCAATTTTACGTCATTTTTCATTCACGCTGCGTCTAAAAATAAGCCATTATAAAACCTTTTCTAGAGTACATAGCACAAGCTTAAATTAATCTTAAGAGTCTGTTTTGAATTTCTGCACGCTTTTCAACGTCCAATTAACGAAAAGCCAAGTTTAGCATAAACAAACTTTGTCACAGATAAATTATATTTCAAAACCGCAATAGTAGTAGTAGAGTTATGTTATAAACAATTTTTATTGTAGGTCGCAGGGCTTCTTTACAACAAATTGCATATTTAGAAAATATTAAGCCATCGCCGTGAAGGTGCCCTACCTGCCGTATGGTAAATTAAGCTCTGAAGAGAATGTAACTAAATCTACAATTTCTATGTAAAAGTTCAACGTTTCAAGTCACTATTTTTGAACCCATTCTCAGAAACAACATATATGTAGAGGTCATAATGTGACATAACATGAGACGAAAATGGGTCAGTACAATTATACATTAAAAATAATAATAAATTATAAAATTTACAAAAAGTAATAAACTGTATATATATAAAATATAATTGTAATATATTTCGACTGAAAATTAATATTATATCACATTCGAATCACAGTATGTTGCCCCCTGACGATATGTAAAAAATAGTGACCCTAAACGTTGTACTTTCACACAAAAAATTTCAGCATTTTTATGCCTTCGTCCTCATTGCGCCAACATATAAAAATTACAATCAATCGTTTTCGGCGCTATATATATAAAACATACTTTAAAACACTTTGTTTCATTCGTAAAACTAACTAAAAGATTGGAACGGATTCCTCTTAAATTATTTGATACACATTTCATGCTTTTAGAACCTCATTAAAACTTGCATCTATACGCTGTTTGTTAAGCTTTCCTTTATTGTTTTGCTTATATTTAATCACAGACAATAGATCTGGCGTTTTATCAACTTGTGTTTCTTTTTATAAATAGTATACTGTAATAATTTTCGATTCAAACTATAACATTTCATGCAGAAACTTTAATTTTATACCTTTCTTATGATCTTAATAATTTTTATAATCCAAACTTAAATTAATGTGCATTTTGTGATTAGTTAACAATTTAAATTCAAAATTTTTGTTATTGGACAATAGATATAAAATATCCATGTTATTGCAAAAAATTAAATACAAATTACTAGATTTGTAAGACCAAACGTACCTAATGTTCCCTGTTGTTTATATTAATTTGTAGTATATTAAACTTGTGTTCGCTGACAATAAATGTCTTTGTTCTTTAAAATTAACATCAATCGAAACTGAGCAGTTTGAGGACATGTTGTCGAATTCATGTTTTAAAATAGCTTATGATACGGCCAATTTTGTTATGATTCAATTCAATTATTAAATCACGAAAATATACATGTAATTTGTTTATTGTATAGTTGTTTTGTACGAATACAATTAACAACACTCGAAGGAAGTCAATGTATATATTATTCACTCATCAAAATCACAATTCATTCTATAGCTATTAAGCCTGATAGAATGAGCATACTACATACTAGAATTATGTTTCGTGAATTAGCAGGATTAAAATTACATAATGATTGTGCCTGCCGGGTATACAAGAAGCACGATCAAATTGATTATAAAAAAAGCTAATTTTGATATTTAAAATAATTCTCTGTAGTACGAGCAAGTATGTAGTAACCGTTAGCTTAGCAGAGTCATAACTTACATCTTATATACGTATGAACGTAACCATTTTTAATTAATTGACAGAGGATTGGAAATGTAAATGTGGTCACATTAATCAAGTGCCAAATTTGATTTCTTGCGCTGTCAACTACGATTAGAAAAATGTTAATTAATTAATACCGACGCTTGATGCAAATTATAACTAATTAATAATGTGCTTCCTTGGTAATAGAGCTAGAGAATCTTCTCACAATTTTTATATAATTTTATCAAACATTAAATTAAATATTGAAAGTTGCTGCTCCATGTAAATTATTTAATTAAAATATGGTGCAGTAATAGATTTTGATATGTTTTAATGCCAAAATACAATGCAATAATAAAATAAATTGATTTATAAGCGGTCTTAAATAAAAAATAAGTAGCCTTTATTTTACAGTTTTATTTTATTAAAATTCCACCGTTATCTGGTTAAAACAATTTTTTTTAAATAAAAATCTTGTGAAAATATATGACTTTATCACGGTGACAATAATTAAAATCACACATTCCACCAGTCAGCATTCTTGTTATGCAATAAAAACAATGCAACATTTAAAACAATAACCTTTGTTTATATTTGTTTCTTTTTTATTGCTCTTTGTTTCAAGATGCATATAATTTAACAAATCCACAATTATTTTTTTGTTATTATAAAAAGAAGAAATATTTCCTGAATTTGTAACCCAAACGCAATCAAACTGCAACTACCAAAAGTGATTGTTCATATGATTGATTTATTATTCATTGTGATTCTATATTTATATTTAAATTTTAATTAACTAATCAACTAAATGAATTATTAAATTGCATGCATATATAAATCGTATATGAAAATTTCTATATATTGTAATATGAT
Organism: Adinopsis sp. GC000173; assembly: GCA_030264715.1. Classification (NCBI taxonomy): domain Eukaryota; kingdom Metazoa; phylum Arthropoda; class Insecta; order Coleoptera; family Staphylinidae; genus Adinopsis; species Adinopsis sp. GC000173. Next base: position 77,658 of record JARJDW010005283.1, read on the forward strand.
ATTCAATACGTTGATCGTGAAATTTGTCATAAATAATATTCGAATACATCAATTATTAATGTAAATTATTCAGATTTGCATATTTTCATGTTTCCATGTTATTTATTTAGCAAAATTTCTCTTTCTTAAAATTTCATCAATTTAAATGCTTCAGCAAATTGCGTTAAATCTTAACAAAGTAGCTGTGCCAACGTAATAATGCAATAATCATCATTAACGTTACTGCGCTCTTAAACAAATAAGGTATTTTCATTTCATTCTTAAGAAAATGTTAACATAAATTTCATTCGAGCCACATTTATGGTAATTAATGAGGTAATATTTATAATTGATCATAAGTAATCGTTAATATACATATCACCTGTTATGGCTCTAACATACTGGTTGGATGCGGAATTCATCCTCGTAAATCTTAAATGACTATTTAATTGTACTTTATTGGACAGGATGATTGCCCAAGATCATAGCGCGTTATTTATATCACGAAAAGAATGGCTTTTTTTAACTTTTTTATGATACGGAAGTTTTCAATACAAAAAAACTAGATAAACAGATATGTTTTTATACGCTATTCAAAAATGGATAATTGAACAGATGTCGAGCTAAGAATACAAAATCCAATAATAGCAGGTATATAATACAATTATTAGTTTTTATTTATCAAATATTGAATTCTTGTTACAATATGTGATATTTATGTATTTAGATTACATCACTTTATCAAAGTATTATTTATGAACTGCCAAGCAATATAAAAAAGTTTATTGCTGCCTATAATCACAAACCTCGATATCATAAAACAATTAAAGTCGGAGTTAAATTTTATTAACTTGTTTAATGAAATTTATATGCAAGTTTATCAATAAGTCTTAGTGAAGTTTTTTGTTGCCGCCAGTAATTTAAAACTGCATTAAAATATGATGTGCATAAAGGCTTCATTTAAATATAATTAAATATTTTTATCTATATAAAATCCATAAAATATTTTAAATTATAATAAGGAATAACTTTTACTGCTTATAATAAATTACTTAATATAGATAAGCAAAAATTCATTGTAAAATAATAAAGTTTGTACAGTTAATTTTTACTTCAATGTAATTAATTAGTTTTTTTTAAGTTTTATTAACTTATTATTATGTTATAATACTTCTTTGTTTTGTTATTAGTATGCAGAAATCACGTCAATATTAAATAATTTTAACTGGTTTTCGATAGATAAAATCACACCAATTTTATTTTAATTTTGATATAATGAACGGAATTGTTAATAATTGTTAATTTGTACATAATATTTGGGGCCTACAGTAACATTTCCCAGTTATTTATACAAGATACAAAATAAACAAATTGAAGTACTATTTTGCGGTTATTGTCTTATGTAAAAATAATCAAAATCCAGTATTTAACTTTTGGTTGATTCACAAAACTTATTTAAAAATCTTCATTAATACTTGATTTATATTATTTTTTTACATGATAATATAAAATAATAATAATAATTTGATATTATTAGTAATATAGTAAAATTACATACTGGATAGCTCGATGAAGAGTAATCAGACGCATCGTCATCCAAAAAATCGCAATACATATCACAATAAGTTTTCCAAAAGATTTCGCGCACTTCGTATGTAACTTTATAGCCCGCCATGACTTCACAACCATTACCGAATTCATTAGTACTCACAACAAAACTAAAATGAAAAGTATCTGCCGAGCGAGCGCTTTCTGCGAACAGGTTTTTTCGAAAGGTACTCTTCTTCTTGTAGCGCAACTGTATTTATTCAACATTTCTTTTTAACAGTATTCCTATTCTGAAAATCAGGTTTTCACTAAATAAAAATTTTATAACGGCTATTCCTTTTAAAGAATTACTACACGCTTTATATTACGTAAATCAGTCCGGTAATTTGATATCGCAAGACGCAGATTATTGTCATCTGGGCTCATTTTTTATATTTTTATTATTGTATTGCGAATCGATTGTCATTTCATTAACAAAACAGGTAATTAATATTGATGATGAAATCGTATTTACGAGCATTGCGAATAAGTGAAAATAACAAGAGGAATTTTTTTGCTCGATTGCAGGAAGAGATGACGAAAGTTGTTAATACCATTTAAGATTAAAACAATTTTCTATTTAGAAATAAATAAACGCTTTTTAAGGTAATCGAATGAAAGTAAAAACTACATAAATTTAGACATCTGCATATTTTTTTAAATAAATTATCCCATTGCAAAACAATATTTATATTGCTTTTCTATATAAAATGCAAATTTACATAAATTTCTCCCATCGAACGAACAATATTTCGCAGGCTTGTTTTCACAAAATTTAACTTTCATAACATCGCATAATTATTATACCATTATTATTATTATTATATAAATAAATTTCCTGATTTTTCAGAAAAAATACAACCACAACAATGCAGACGAAATTTAGTTCCTATTACATATAATCAATAAACTATCTAATACATCATAGCTCGATTTCTTTACTAGACAGTTATAAAATATGCAAATAAGTTTAATCAGCGATGTTTGTTAAACCGCAGGAACATATGTATGATGAATTACATAATAAATTTAAGTCAGAGAAATATCTGATTCGGAATAAATCTCTTCGAGCAGCCTCTTCAAATTGAACATTTTCTTCCAGATCAACGAAATTCTGCCTTAATTATATGGCTATTAGTTTTGCGCAGATTGCCATAATTAATCAATAAAAATATTAATTAGTTCTATGTATGTTAAGTTCTGTTAGCGATGAACGCATGATATATGTTCGAATGTGGATGAATAAATTAGCAATCCTTTTAATTATTTTTTCTATCCATTTCAAGAATGGATTAATTAATGGCGATAAATCGATTGCATTAGCATTTAATGGCGATAAATAATTGAGCATTTCGTTAAAATTATTGGTTAGTTTGTTTTTTCATTCTAATTAAATAAAATATTTTGATTTTGATTTATTGCCTTACAAAATTCATTATTTTTTATTTACGACTGCTTCGTGCTCGGCTTAAATAATGAAGATAATTTACATCGCTAAAAAATTATACTAATTTACAGTTTTGCGAATTTCATAGTTAAATGCAGTTAAATGCGAAATGACTTCCAGAATAAGACTACATAAATGTTTAATCAGCGCAATTTTAAGTTTTTCAAGCGATAAAGTTTTCGGTTAAAGTAAATTAGTCGAAAAATTGGTGTAAAATCGAACGCTTGTATTGTGTTTCGTTAATAGTGCAAAACATTAAAGCTATGAAGTTTGTGAACGTGATAAAAGTTAATGAACAAACAAACAAGCAAACAGACAATTTCGTTTTTTGCTTTGTTTGGACGTATAATTTACACATTTGCAATTTGGCAATCTCATAACAAGAAATCAATAAACAAGTGTTATTTAACTGGATGGTAAACATTCACCTAAGCATCTTATCTAACACACAAGTGCTATTGAAATTTAATTACGGAAAAATCTACTTCTATTACTATTTTCAAGTAATTAACGATCATGGCTTATAAATTCAACTCATGTATAAATAATTGAGAAAGTTGTTTATTAGATTTGTTACTAAATATATTAAATTTTTCATTTTTCTAAATATGCATTTTGAACACTCCCACAACATCTTAGAAAGTAATAGAAATTTACGCATGTATTAATATCGATTGATTTTTTGTATGTATATTTGAAATGAATCTGAATAGAGTGACACAATTACATACCTTCGTTACTGTGTTGGATTTCTTCACTTGCATTCTTTGCGGCATTGGAGCGCCCACGGAAGGCTGTCTAGGCAATGCCGGTTCGGGAGTAACAGTTTGCACGGGTCTTGGAGGACGAGCAGTAACTTTCTTAAGACTAGAAATTCGTTTCTCACACATGAGGGACACATCGTCGATTCTTTGCAAGACCTATTATTGAAACAGCATTGTAATAGGATAACGTTAGTTTTTGAAAATAATAGAGTTATAACCTGGGTTACAAGTGCTTTAGTCTCAGGTGTAATCGATTCTTGAAAGAGCTGCTTAAAATCCTTGGCGCTGTTAAGATTAAATTCGTCCGCTGAAGCGACAAACTCCTGCACTTCAGTGAGAGATTTCTCGGCTAAATCAACCGACGAGGAACATTTTTCAATGCCTTGTGAGGCTAGTAACTCGACACCTTTTGCACACCACTGATTTGCCTGTAACACACGTTACGAAATAAATAATTTAGCAATTGTGTAACAGGACCTTCAACAGTACATATAATTGCGTTAAATGAAAATATAAATACACTCACTTTTTCAATTTGTTGCATCAAATCCCTACATTTAACTAACGTTTCCATTCGTTTAGTTAATCTATTTGTTAAAATTTCTCGTACTCGCATCAATTCATTGCACTTTGGTTCAACGCATTCGAGAGGACATGAATTTGTTATGTTGATCAATTGATGTCCACATGCAATGACCTCTTCCGCTCGTTCAATATCACCCGAACATAATTTTTGAAAGGCCACTGTTTCGCGAATAAGTGTATCAACCCTATTGACTGTCTCCCCCACCTCGGTCATTTCCGACACAGTTTTTAAATGCGAGTCAAAATTCGCCTGCAATTCTCGAAAATCTTGTTCGAAGCGGCGCAATTCCAAGCAGTGTCGTAATTTGGTCGAATGCTGATTCCAAAACTCATCGAATGTGCGCTCGGTCTCCTCCAATTGCACTAACAATCGCTGAACGGCAAATACATTGCCGATCGTATCAGCAGTGTGATTGAAGGTTGCATCCGAATTTGTTGTTGATTTGCTGCGTATTGATTCTAATAAACCTTCACCTTCTTTCGCCGCCCGTAAAATCTCATCCTTTAGTTTTGAATATTCATTGCTTTGCTGATTTAGGAGTTGCTGCGTGGACTCGACATTATTGGGAAATTCGGTTTCACTAATTCGCTTTGTAAATTCATCTAAGGCATCTGATACTTGGTGAGTTTTTGCTGAAAACCTTTCAAGCTCCTAAAACACAACACACATCATTTATTATTAGACTTGTATGTGTATGAACTATACACTAACACATCACTTTTATTTAAGCGATATAAACGATTAAATCTTTTATTGCTTAGATATTTTTTCACCCAGTTAATCGCACAATAATTAGCACGAGATTTAACATTTTACTGGATAAGTTATGATACGATTAAAGCGTGCAGTAAAACTTGACAAATTTAAACCGTATTCTTACAATTGCGATCGAGAGACTGCAAATAGATTTAATGGTTTTATCAAGATTGTTTTCCGGTTGTGACCGTTATAGTTAAACACAATTTATACTCTACTTACAATTCGCTGTTCAATCCACTCTGTATGATCATATGGTAATGTGCCTCCTAAATCAGCAGTTAACTGATTTGTGTCAATATAATCATGCAACTCTTCCACGGTACTTAAAACAACCATACGAAATTTAAATTCATCCTTCGAAAGCTTATTACTAACTTCGGAAAGCGTTTTATGCAAGAAACTCGCAGGACGTATTACATAAACGACATGAATCAAACCGGGGAAGTATACCTAAAATAATTGCAACATTTCAAATATAAAGAAGATTATTGCATGCATTATTCATACAGATATTTTAAGCAATACTGTTTTGACGGAATTCCAGCGATCTTTTCGCCGATCAATTATCAAATGGAAGCCCAGGTCTGCCTCTTGCAATCTAAAACCAACCATTTTATTTATTCGTTGAATATCAATTACCAACTGATTTAAATATCAGTAAACGTAAATACTGTGTGTTTTGTACTAAATTACAATACCGAAAATGTTTCCAATCTATAACACAATACAATTTTAACAAACGCGCTATTGATTTTTCCTAACAAACCTAATCATTTTCAAATAAATTTATTTATCTATACGGAACTGATCCTCATTCAATCATTCAATTCCTAAAGCGCCTCTAATGATAACCGCCGTATAATAAAGTCATGATAATAAAAAATCATTACATTATAATTACATTTTGCATAAATCATTTTAAATTTGGCGCGCGTAAATGACATTACATACTATAAACTTTAACCTGACTAATTGCAATGACAATATTTTTTCATTTTTTGTGCGTAACAGAATTAAACGATGTTTTTATTTAAGCATTCTATAATTCATTACGAATTAAAAACGAATTAAAATGTATTTCGAAAACTTTTCGGTGTGTAATTTATAATTAAGCAAGAGGAGATAAAAAAAGTAGAAATGTTTTCTTGAAAATAATTATAATTAGCATCCAAGGATGAGCAGAAATAATATTTTATTCAGATGCAAAATAATTTGACGTGGATTCGAGGATGATAAGGAAAGAAAATTGATAATTGCACATAAATACACTAAATAATAAAGCATTCATTTCGAAACAACTTTCCGAGAATTGAACGTAGCATAAAAAAACCTTCAAGTAAATAATAAAAGGAAATTGTTAATTATTTACTTACGATGGGACAGACGTTAAATATATCATTAGACTTTGGTAATGTACATCGGAAAGCGTATGAAAATTGTTTTGATCAGGAAACGTAATCAAGGGACAGCCATCCCTCGACTTTCCTCCCGTTATTATTGCGTATTGAGGTTTTAATAATTCAGTAACATCTTGCACGCCCAGTGGTTTGACTTGCTCCGTACTTTTCATTTCGATTTCTTCGAACGACGCCTCGTTGTCATCTAGAATCCAACAAAATTCATAACTTTAACTATGTATAAAGATAAACACACTAAATCAGCGGTTAAATGATTTCTATCAATCTTATCTAGTCTCACAACATTTATCAAGCACGTAGTAAAATCGATAATGTATACGATATAATGCATACAACAAACATATGCTGAATAATTATTTTCTCTTACTTGCATTTTCGTCGAATACTCGTTTCGCAGTAAAAAATAATCTAGCCTTACAATATATTATTTAAATTTTTACTGAATACTCAACGTAAACTATCGTAGGCCAATCTGAATCATAAAAGCATATGAATTGATACGCTTATTTTTTTAATAAATTTATCGTATTGTTATACTTTCAAAATAATTGAATCCATTTTGCATTTATAAAATGCGCAAAAAACCAATGTATGTAATCGTAATTTTCCGTTCGATCTGGACTTAAGTTCAACGAAACTTAATAACATGTATAGTCACTTTTTTTCTTTACTTCGTGTCACACTATGAGATTGCAATCAACGAAATTCTTAAAATTTCTTCACAGGCACGTAAATTTCATGTATTTTACCTTGCCATTGAATAGATTTAGTATTATAATTTGCCTCTTAACTTTGTGTTAAACATTTTTTAATATCGCATTTTGATTCATGCCAGCCATACAATATTTTTATATCATCAATCTACAATCAGCAATTAAATGATTAACTGAAGAAAAAATCAATTAGGAACCGCTTTATATGAAAGCATATAAATTTGAATAAATATCTTTCTAACATCAATTAGATTGTATGCTAACTTGTCCGATTTGATAAATTGCCGACATTAAATATTAATTTATGCAAATCTAAAAAAGCTAACCGATCACTGACTTTAATTCCAAAAAGTAACGCTCCTAATTTGTCACAAATAATAAACAAAGCCACGCCCTTAAATTATCAGAGGATGATTTAATCTAAATGAATTCTATGATTTTTATGTATAGTTGAATAAATTACTAAAATTATAGGTAGTTAAATAAGCAAATATTTAACGTTAATAAATATGGTCAGCGGTAAGCAATATTTTCCACATCGTTTGCCAATTTGAACCCCGAAACTCCAAATGTATCAAATTTGATATAAACCGTTCTTTCGACTTTTTAACCCTTTAACGACGGAAATATTTCAATAAAACCAACTTGTAGGATATAGACATATATTTTGTAAAGTAGTATAAATGTATATTCATTTGATTACTTGGAATTCCTAAAACACATTTCCAAAAGAAATCGTCAATAAACAATTCCCGTTTCTAGTCCAATTCATCAAATCGCTTATTGATGATACCCGTAGCCAGAGCCTAATTTAGCACAAGGCAATAAATTGGGGCTTGTCATATGTCCTATAAACGCCCTTTATACTAAAACTGCCCTTAGACGTTCAATGATAGTGTCGTCATATAAGTGAAAATTTATTTTGTTTACGTTTCGAAAAAAAACAATCTTTTTATAATCAGGATAATTTTGATTTGAATTACAGAAATGTTACAATAATATTGCATTGTTTTAGATTGGGATACAAAAATTGTTGTCAATTAGCCATAAAACTCCAACCGTTTAAAACAAAATTTGTTAAGGGACCCGTAACTCTTTAGTTTGCCCAACGCCCATGAAGGTTTAAATTAGGCACTGCCCATACTTCATGGTTTTTGTAGCTTTCTTCATTGACGACATCCGTGGTATAATAAAAATAATAACGTATTGAAATCGGTAATTCATCAATCTTGTTAAAACAAAGAATAGATCGGTTTAATGGTTTCAAGTCGTAAGAGCTTGAAAAAATCTGATCACTTTTAGACTAAATGAATTTATAAATTGCATAAAACTTAGTTAATTAAATATACATACATGGAAAAATTTTCCTCAAACATCGGCAAATACTTTTTGGACAACCCCATATATAATATATACCCTCTTACTTTAATTAAAAAATTATTTGTACCACTGATTTTCAATAAATGTGCAACAACAACAATGCAAATAATATTTTTAGTTGTCAAATTCAATTACGTTTGTATACAATAATTTTATTAATTTTCTTCAGATTTTAAACATCCAAATTAATATCTTTTAGGATTTAATTGTTTGTTACAAGCCCAAATAAAGTATTTCTGGCGACGAAATGTGGTCATACTTATGTATTTTTTGTTCTGTTTTATTGTGGCTGCTAAGTCCCAGAATGTTTTAATAAAATAACTTTACGTTTACGCGTTGACAAATTAATAAAAACAATTTTATGAAATCCACCAAGTGTGAATTATTTGACTTTTTTATTTAAGAATGTTTTAATAAATTTTGACTAAAAATGTTATAGAGATTAAATCTTAATTTTTGACAGAGGGCTTCACAAATCTGAAATAGCGCTATAACGTAATTAAATGATAAAACAAAGCAGGAATTAATTAGTAACGCAAAATACATTACGAATCTAAACAAATTTAAGTGGTTGCACGGGTAAGAAAGAAGGGAAGAGCGTTTCCACCAGAGTATCTCATCAAAAAGCTAAACAAATCTGTTGCAATTTTATAAATTAGAAGCTAAAACAGCGAAGCAAAATAGAGATTTTTTTATATTCTTGAAATGTTTGAGACTACAATTAGCACAGTGCTAATTTCCAACAAAATTCAATATTTACATGTAGCTTACGTTACGAAATTATCAAATATGTACTTACACACACATCTAAATTTGTTGAAGTAGAAAATCAAAAAATAGAAAAGCCACAAATTAGCTTTGATTTATAATTTAACATTTTTGTACGCATTTTCTTAATATTTCAACATAAATAATAACTTTCTTATTTTTTGAATAAATAAATCTTCATCTTCATCAAGTAACAATAATATATAATTTACAAAATTCTAAATATTAGATGGAATTAGTTTGGTGAAACCTGACAGCAGTAGTTGACACTTTATAATGATCGCAAGTTGGAGAAGCGACGCGAATGGCAAATAATTAATGCATTATATTAACAAATCAAAAATACTAAAATTGTGATAAGCATCTCACTCTTGTTAGCTAGATCTCTCATCGTGTTAAACAAACTTTGCCGAATTGAATTGCTAATTTAACAATAGTACAAACATGTCTAAAACGATGAATACACAAATTTTACTCCATGACAACATTCGTTAGACTTTCACATCACTAAACCACCGTGTAACAGGAGCAGCGTAAAAAACTACTTAATAAACTACATAATTTAATTAATGTGATTATTTGTAATACAATTTAGAATAATGAGTGCAACTCTAAAATATTTAAATCGTTGCTCACGTTTATTTATAGAAAAAATCGTTAGAGGTGAAATTAATTTTGCGTTCAACTCGAATTTCTAACCAAATATAATTAAAATTTTAATTAAATTTAAGTGAATACCTTCAAAATTTTATAATTATACACTGCTAATATTTAAATTAACTAAAAAAACGATAATTAATGTCAGACAATAATGAACATGATTTTGGTTTGTTTGTTAATTTTCACAACTGATAAAGAGACCAACAGAACGTTTATAATAATATCAGTGGTGTTCTAAAATAATCAAATTTCCTGTTATTATTGCGAATTAAAATGAAATTTAATTCAATCATGGTGGCTATTTTATGACGAATATCAAATTTATTAATTATAAAATAACGGCGCTGAACAATTACATCGAGTCAAAATATGCGATGTGTATTATTTAAAATGAAAATAATCAAGTTTGTATTTCACTTAATTAACATTTGCAGCTAACAGGACTATAAAATTTCATTGAAAACAATTACGAACTTTTCGTTATAAATAAGTCGATAATAAATCTTTATTTTTCATTCGCTTGTTTTGTAAATTACTCGAAAGTTTATCGTTTCTCTTTACATGTATTACACCTTCAACGTTTTGTAAATACGATATTAAATTTAATTAGCTCATGTCAGAAATTTAGTAATGTTTATAAAATTATTGATAAAGTGCGTGACGGAATTTAGTTCGCCGTAAACATCTGTAATACTGTAAATTCTAAATAAATTTATTTCAATATTAAATCGCCGTCGTACGTCACTTCAAAGTGTCTACGAAGTTCGTTGAATTCGCCCCCTAAATTGGATAACAGTAATCGATAGCCACACCGTCTGAGTAGGCAAGTTACTGAACTACAATAATATACATAGACATATACCATATATATTTATACACGTAGAGAGGTAAGGACTACAAAGTAAAACTGGTTGATAAAACAAATACCTTATTTAATCGCAATTATGACGTTTGTATAAATATGTACAATACAAAATTTATTAAAAATCGAGAAAAAAAAATTAAATGATAGATCTATTATATACAATGTTTATGAAAAATAACTAAAAAAATACTATATAAAAAGAAATTAAAATTCTTTTTTACTCTCCATAAAATGATAAGTACTACAATTAAATATAAATCAGATACTCTTTGAGTGACAGTCTTCTTTAGTATGTATTTGGTTAATTCTACATCCTATTAAATGTATAAGGTGTATGATGCTGCGCATTGGCCATTGTCGTCACAATATTGCCTTGCTCATTTATCACATATCCTGTATTTGTTAATTGATAAGAAAATGTATTTGATGCGGTATGATTGTTTGGAGCCTGAGCTACGATATTACCATTGGATATAATTTGAGGAACTGGGGTAACCAAAAACGCTTGTTGGTGATGTTGCGTCGCACCACTATCATTTGGTGCAACAACTAGAGGTATAACTTGCTGCACCTCATTATTAATAACACATTTTTGTATTTGCTCTCTCGGCTGAGAGATTTGCTGCTTGATTTGCTGAACTTGCGTCGTATTATTCGACTCACTTTGCGTTTGCTGCGGTTGGGTGTTTTGAGATGCAGCTGCTGATTTCGGCTCAACTTTGCTAAATTTAACATGTGGAAATTGCTCTTTCATAAAGTGGCGGAAGGTTGAATAACCCATTAACTTTATTCCAGGTTCTATAATTTGACCGTACTCTTTATAAGCGTCATGGAGGTTTTTCCTTGTTATATCCCAAGGTAATTGGATGGGTTGTTTCGATGTACCTATGCCCGTTTCACCGGTATGTTGCTCAAGATATTGCTTTAAGAATTCTGTGGCATGTCGATAGATATCTAATGAAAAAGTATTGTGAGGCTTCTTTCCATGGTTGCCATGAACTCGTGGTGCCACCCCATGAGTCATAACGTGTTTTCGTATCCGTTTCAATTGGTAATGCGTACAATTTTCTAAATACAAGAATGCATCTAAACATACACGTCTGCCTTGATAAACATATTGTGCTCGCAATCTTCTCCTTTCCTTATGTCTTACTGTTGTATCGGGATTGGCTAAACAAGCCATAGTAACACCCATTAAATACATATCATGCTCGCCTTTAGTTAATTCAGCAATATTCAATCGATGCTTGTAAACACTCTCTGGATTTAGCCCCCTAAAACAGCTTTCGTCTTGGCATTCGCATCCTCGCTTAAATCGTTCCTTAACTTGAGCAGCACTCTCTTCAAGTTTCGTCGGATCATTCGAACCGACAATCTCAGCACCTTTTTTCTTCTTCTTTAAGGGTATTTTCTTTTTCACCTTGGGTGACGTTTTGGGTTTAGCTTTTTTCGGCGTACTATGTTCATTTTCATTTTCATTCTCATTCTCATTATCGTCGCCCTCAACAGGCGTTGTGGTGTAAATACTCAATGGATCTTCCTGATCTGGCTCAACTTGTATTGTATGTTCCCAAATAACCTAAAACGATCATTGCTGTTAATGGTAATTGTTTATTAATAAATCAATTCGGCTTACTACTTGATGTTCATCAATCGGTTGTGTAAATTGATTATTTGCGTCAATCGCTGAGAATATTGAATGTGTTGCTATTGATACCGGCGTATGCCATTGGATTTGATTATCACTCTCTGTATTTTCGGTGGATGATGCAGTTTGAAATGTATGAGGCGGCGAGGAATTCTCTGATGTATCAACGATTTCCTGCTTCTCGACTCTTTCAACAGATAACAACGAATGCAAAACTTCGCTCGCCTCTTTTTCAGCAGCATCAACTCTAGCCATCGTTACACTGTTACATTTAGAATTTTAATGATATCGTTCGATTTGTAGAAAATATACAATCACTATCACTTTAATAACAACATTTACGACGCATTTTTCTTAAACCTGAAACAGAATAAGACTAATCAATCATTATCGTTCGAAATTAGTAAATAATGGCAATTTGATTCATGTTTTTGCAACATTTTTCCTTTATAAATAAGCAACGTGTTTTATTTAGATTATATAACGATTAAATATGATTAATTTAACAAGAAAAACAAACGTATTTGTTACAACATTTGTAAATATTCGCAATGTTAACGCATTTTGGTTTTTTATTCAAGAGAATTAAATAAAATGGCTTCCTCTGATGTATTTCTATTATCTAAAACATTTCTCTCATTCACAGGCAAAGCATCAAACTGATTAGTAGTATTAAATAAAAGTTAAAAACTCAAAACAAATACGAGTGTTAGTTACTGGTGATATTTAAGCATGCATTCGGCTTGGAAGCGAAAACAGTCTCTAAAGTGCGACATAAAAGACCATTTTCGCTCGGCTAATAAATACGCAAACAAATATAGGCCGTATTGTCGTCCATTGCACTCACTTTTAAACGAATAATTCGCATCTTTTAAGACTAAATCACCACCCATATTTTACAAAAATTGAACGAGCGTAATGCGACGCATCGACCTGCCTACATTGGATGCGAATCAAATAACACATACAATTAAAATTTCGATGAAAGCGCTGTTTTGACGCCGTATTTTCTACGCCATACCAAGGTTACTGCCAGAAATACTGTTCCTGCATAAAACGATCGTCAGCGCCTGCCAAACGCGCATGCGTACTCACTTTCCCGCTACACGTTCATATTTTTTGAAAAAATTCTCTGCCCGAAACCACATGTGACCGACGAATATAACGGTTCAGGAAAAAAATCATATATATATGTATATGTATACTTACCCTCTTAATTAACAAACCTCACAGCACATTAAAAACAAGCTTGGACGGAATCACTAGACCGGCAACAATTTAATTGCACACAATCTCAAATTCATAAAATAAAATCTGAATCTGAAACACATTAAACATTTTATAAATGTCGCACTACTTTATTTTTTTAATAATTAGTAATATTAAATATCGCAAGTCATTTCGCTATTCGTTTTTGTTTTATTTATTATAATAATATTTGCGTACGATTCTTTATCACTTATTAATGCTTATTTGTTAAATAATTAAAAAATGACCGCTGCTTATTTACTTAGCAATCCGACATACATTATCTAGCAGCATGTTTTAACAGATGGTTTTTTCAGTTTCTCTGAAAGCTATCTGACAAATAACTTAAACGATCGGTGGTGGGTGGGTGAGCTAGCTGTTTCAATTTTATCACTATCCACCAAATTTCCATTGTTCATCATCGACAAATAATATACAAAAGGAAATTTTAGGCAATATGAATATGAAAATGTTCATCATATATTGTATATTATCCTAGTTTAAAGGATATTAGAAATTATTAGTTAAATACAAACAGTAGATTATTTATTTAAACGAAATTTGCATTTGAATGCTTTTAAAATGTGTGTGTACATAACATACAAATAGAAAGCCTGTATTATAGGCGAATTTTCTCAAAAAATTTCACTGCGCTTTTTTCTCTCGAAATGTAGAGCGAGTGTTGATTAAAATTGATTGTTGTTAATAAATGAAATAAGTTGTAATACATACAATTTAATTGAGGCATCCTTCCTGTTCGAACTATTATAGAACCATTTCCAATTCTTTCTTAAAAATCTTTAAATAAATTCTATTTTGAAACAGTGTTGATGTAGTTAGTTGGCTTTTCTATATTTGTGCTAACTTAAAAATAACCACATTATACGCAAGTTTTGATAAATTAATTATTAAGCTGACATTCTGCTAGTGTCGAACAAGTAAACATGACAATCAAACAATGCCATTTTCATCACATTGTTTTAAAATATATTCTACATGTATAGAATTAGATGTTAAACATATACGTGCGATGATATTACGATGAATATTAATCAATATTTTTGATACACAATTCGTTTCCCGCCAGCGAAATGACGAGAAATGCATCATATTACGATTAACGGATTAATGAAGTATGAAATAATTAACATATTTCGTTAGGTTGTTGTTGTAATTTCGTTTTGCAAAAGTGCATTGAACTGAATTTCTTACCGCATTAATAATTTTCAATGTCAGGTTCACCAAACTTCTCTCTTCTTTTCTCATCATCATCATCATCATTTATTATTAATAAATTTATTCACGTGGTGAATGATGATAATGTCAGTCGATAATATATACAATATGATTTGTATTAATATGTTCTGTTGTAGAAAAAAATTCACGTGTTTTTGATCGATGGATGGACACAACAAATATTCTTTATTGTCTTGGCAATGACTTACCAGGTAAATCATGGTCAAGGTATGAGCTTCGTGATCTTATAACTGCAGTACTTTCTTCCATAACTTTGGAAGCACTTAATTTAAATTGTTCCAAAAAACAATCGATTTGAGCTTCAATACTAGGCTGCTCTGCCATTTTTTTCAATTATATCACGATAGGTTAAACATTATTTTAAATAAAATACGCGAAAGCCACCACGCCTACGCACCACAATTTACAATATTTTGGTTGCAACTCTCTCATCCTCATGTTCTTGCATATCACACATACACAATGCTTGTACAAATCCCATGCTCCGATTCCAAGTTATACAATCGCAATGCGCTTGTCTGGTTCGATATTAGTAATACTAGAAGCTAAAGACTATAAAGTACAAAAGAGACAAAACTAACCGTTAAAGCAAGAAAATGTATTAAAGCGCACTCTATATCTTCCTGCCTCGATACTCATTCACAAACACTTTTCGCGAACTATTTATATATCACAAATTTAATCCAATTGTCGCTGGCTTATTATTTAGCTGGTAATTTCTGTTATCTTGTTGATTTAGCGAATTGCTTGTAATAATGTTGAGAGACCTTAAAAGTGAGGTTAACTACGAATAGCTTATTCCATTTTTCAATAGAGGTCACCGGCTGTCTAAATTCTCTATATATGCAACTAATTTAACTTTATTTCAAAATGTATTTATTTATTTACTTCCAGTTTATTCAAATTTTCACTTTTATTTAAATGCAAATAATTTATAATACGTAAATCAATAATTTATTAATCTTGTTACAAATTATTGATTTTATTTTAAGTACCTTTACAGCAATCTTTACTTTAAATTTATGTAATAATATTATTCATTAAAATACAAAAAATAATTGTAAGTATTTATTTAATAAGGTAATTTTAGCAATAGATACTGTAAAAACATTAATTTATAAGTTTTAAGTCATTTTCATAAAGTTGGTAGTAGCAGCTACTCGATTGTAGAGGGCAGTTGCTGTCCAAATAAAAAAAGATTCACGCACGTCCATTTAATCGTCGAAGATGTTTTTATTTAATTTACTATTAATTAACAAAATAATATGACAAAGGTAAATAATTAACTTTTCCATTGTAATGAGGAAAATGTATGTAAATTAATTTCAGTGTATTGGAAAAACTGTACAGCTAACCTCTGACAAATAATAAAATCGCATGTTTGGTAAGTACGATAAACAATTCTCTAATATTATGGCCAAAACAGCGTTACATGATCTATACAATGCATTGTAATTTGTTTTTTATTGACTATACTAGAAAATACATTAATATATTAATCACGTATAAATATAAAAATCCGCTTTCTGGTTGCTTCAACATGAATCACGATAAAAGATATATGTTATATATTTTGCGTGTTTATAGAATTATACTGTCAGTGTTGTGATAAAAATATATAAAAATAAAATTATGTTTGCAATAAGAGGGCAACTCCGGCTAATGTCCATTTCGAAGATTTATCTTTCGTTTTTAAATTAAATGTCCAAACATACGTTGGCCCTCGCGTTCGCGTTTTATACACAGGACACTCGTACATGTTACGAAGTTCTTGCTTATCTTGGGTGATAGCGCGAATATTGATAACAGGTATGGCTGGATATAGCTCTTTAAGCCTCGAATCCATGATTATGCCAGCGGGTACGTCCCATCGTGCGCCTTCCATATGTAAACCATGCACGTAGGCTCCCTCCTTTGGAGCACTCCTATAAAAATAATTACAAATGTTGATTACCAACAAAACATCATTACAGTGATACTTCGGATGTGTATGTACTAATAAGTTAATAGCCAATTTAAAAAGAAACAAAATGCTAGAATTATACAAACAATTTATAAAAGAGTAACACTTTGCTAGTTGCAGAATCTGACAAATAAGTGGATAAACGTATTTCAGATGCGCTGAATTCAATGGCACAAACCGTTTTTTAAAGTTAGATCGGGTTTTCGAGATATGTCAATTTGAATGTTTCAGGAACAATGGTGCTACAGATATGCATTAGAGGTGCATCGTATTGGTCGTGACGTAATGTACAAGCGTTCACGTGTATTATCCGAAAAATCCGTAAACACAATAAAAATACATATGCTGGTACAGATATCCATTAGAGATTTATCTTATTGGTGATGACATTTTACTCTATGAGCGTTCACACCTATTGTCAGTTTCCATCGAAAAACGCATAGTGTAAACACAGCCTCAGAGTCATTAAAGAAATCCAAATAAAAATGAAGTTTTTTGTTTGCTTGTTCTTAAGAGATTCAAATTGAAATATCTCGAAAACCCAATCTTACTTTAAAACCGTTTTGCGTCATTGAATTCAACGCACCCGAATTACGTTTATCCACCAGATGCCTTATTTATAAAAAAAGTATTCAATTCTAGAACAGTGTTACTATTATGCATTTTATCCAGTGAATCTAGTTTCGGTCAGGAAAAAATCATTAACAGAGACGTTCATTAACCGAGATAAGTACTTACTACTCCATATCATTCTTTTCCGAAAGACTAGTTTGGTGATATTTTTTTTTAATCGAATTCGCTTACTGGAATCTTAAAATAAAAAGTAATTTACTAATTTAAAAGTGGTTAAATTATTTAAACGTTTAGAATTAATTAGAGAAGTTCCAAACATGCTACCTTTAATTCTATTTTTTGCTCATACATAAAGAATTAAGAAAGGTTGTTAACACATTTAATCGGTCAATTTAAATTTATTGACACTTTTGTGTGTTAAACTCGAAGAAATAAATTTTATTTACGTTGAATTCGTGAAAGATTGAAAGAGAGACAGTCTGAGACAATTATCAACCTTCCCTGCAGCTAGTAACTTAATTCGTTTTTTTCTTCTTGTCAAAAAATAAAACCGGCAAAAACTTAGCGCCTGACATGCGAGTGTCACTAAAAAATAAAGTTGTTCTATTACTTTACACAAATGTTAAACTTGTAAACTTGTTAAAATTCCAACGAAATTCGCATCAACTCTTACAATAACTCTATTTAAATTTGTGGCTACACAAAACTATGTTTGAATTAATAATTAATTAATCAATAATAAATTAAATCAAATTTCTGTTATGGAGCACTATCAATACCTACAACAGTTTGTTTTAATTATGCAATAAAATACACCTAGAATTTATGCAATAAAATGTGTACTTGTATACTGAGTTATTCCAACTCTACTTTAATAATTTTAATTAGCGCTTATTGGGATTTATCAACTACCGGAATTCAAATACAGCAAAATTTGTTTCAGAACTTATAACTCGTTGTGCGAAACAGTTTTTCTCTTATAATGCTGATAATTCGTTCCACTCCACTCAAAACATCAAAAAAAGCTTTACGCATTTATAAAAAGGTCAATCGTAATTTAGCATAAGAAATTATTATTTTAATGTGCAGTTGAACTGAGTGGATAAATAATATTAAATTTTTATCACGGTCGAATGTGTGTCTCAGTTGCTAAATACCGTCAATTAGTCGACTTTTTCTGCAATGTCCAATCTAACTGATTCTCTACAATTTGTAACTATTGATGAAACTTAGATTCACTATTCTATACTTCCGTCCAAGAATAGCAATTTATGGACTAAAGCACCAAAGGCAGCTTTAAATTACATAAGAATTACAAAAAAATAATTTTAGGTTCAAATCAGTCAAAGGTTCTGATAGTTAACGCAGAATATAATTTCCACATCACTTGAACAAACAACATCTAAAGGTAAAAGCTTTGTTAAAATAAAATTCCTAATACACCTACCTACCTACTTCACAGAATTTTTTGCATTTCGGAATATTTTCATTTTTAGTTTTATAATTTTATAATCCATCCATTAGCAAAATGGACGGACTTGGTCCACTATAATTCTAAGCTCTGATGACATTTGTTTTTTATTACAATTTCAAATCGTGGATTGTATTTCCTGTGAGAGTCAATTCAATTACCGTAACTCGCTACATGAAGCGTTTGATTGGACATAGTTTTCTTAATTTTTAATTGCCATATATTATTTACTAACGCTCATGCGTTTCCGGAGGCGCCACACAGGCGCTCAATTTTTAAATTAAGTTTTTTTAATTTTTATAGGGCCAAATTATTGTTTAGCATCGCTATGTTTCTCAAATATTCCATTTTTATACACCTTTTGTTGCGAGCGGAAATTTTTGCAATGTTCTTCCGATTTTTTCTTTGATCTTTGACATTTTTCATCAAAATTTTATATCGCGTTTATCATTATTGATAGAAAATTGAGAAAAACTGCGTTCTTATCGTTTTTCGCACAATTTTGAAGAAAAAGTTACTTACAACAATGTCGAATGAAAAATGCCGTAAATCAAGGAGAAAAAACAGATTGTTTTACTGTCAAATTGATTTTTGCAGAGTGCTAAAATGTACTTTTGGCATACGGGCACCAATTACGCAAGCGATGCATCTGCACGTTTCTACATATTTAATATTTTAATATATAACTATATATACAACTTACGTGAAATCCTCTTTTTGTTTCTTGGTGACATCACATTGCAGGCACATTTTATCCAACGGTAACTCATTTTTCCGTGCAGTGCTTTGCATAATAGCAGTTAGTAAAGATTGCGGATTAAAGAAGCCTCCCAGCCACACTGAAGACGGCAGCTAATGTGATAAAATTGCATAAGAAACTTTTATTTATTGTATAAATATAATATGTGTTGAGAGCAATAAATTTATCTCACTAAAAAAAAAGTGGAACGCTAGAAGTTGTTGTTAAAATTCTATGCATAATCTAGCAATTTCGAATATTCTTTTTATTCCGCAAAAAATGCATTACATATTAATTAAAACTTGCAAAGAATTAATGCGATGTTGTGCTAGTTTTTCAAATCCTCTCTGACGTACAATAAATTAATGTTAAATAGCAACTTATTAGAAAATTTCAATAATACCTCCTAATTAATTTAATGAGCAAACTTTTTGAGATTTTCCAGGCATTGTGAGTGTACATACGCATATGAAAATGCAATTTCTATAATTATGATGCTTATTAATTTCATAGTTTGTTTGCCAACACTTGGTAAGCCATGTTATATAATAAATAGATGAAATAATTAAAGTGCTTGCTAGATTAATTTCAAATAACATTGTGAGAAATATAAAGTGTTGTATTATACTATACATATTATCAAATCTAAATGTTTTTGTATTGAACAAATACTAATTTTAACTGAAATAATTCAAAATTTAAAATAATATAATTTTGCAATTTTTTATTATAAAAATGTTAATTATTGACACAATTTTGCTACCAATAAAAACTTTTATGTAACACGATGTTTACATGGACAATTTAGAGTACGAAACTGAGATTTTAACCTCGTGACGAAAATGTGACACACTATCATTAATAAAAATAACAATAAAATAACACAAACTTTCACGATGCTTGCTTGAATTGCGCGTAGAGTACAAAAACTAGTGAGAGTGTGCTTGCGAGCAAATGAACGAATTTTACTTGAAAAATTTGTATGAATTCTACGAGTTGAATGATGTTACACCGTTCTCCAGGAATAGTGACATGTTTGAAACAACATAACAATTTATAAAAGATTATATGGTATTTCATTTAATAAAATAAATGAAATTAAACGAATGTAGATTTTAAAAAACATAACTTGAAGCAAGAGAGATCGTGATTGTGCTATCCCTAAGGATGGGTGCAATATACTACCCGAACCGTAGAATAGTTACATACAAAATGAAATTATTCTGTTTTTGTAGTAAAAAACAAAAAGCAGCCCTAAAATTACAGCGTTGTTTCTCAGTGGTTGAGGAGAGTAATCGTTAGTTTGAGCAAAGAAAAAATAGTTTCGTATAAATATTGTGTCAAAATAATAAGTGAAGTTAAATCATGATACATTTATTATAAAAAGTGAAATGTAATTATAACATAACAAATAGTTGGTAAAAAACGTGTGGCATTTGAAATTTATCACGCTAATCGCCCACAAATTGCATTTAGTGAGATAACGTTCGGTTTAAGCCTTGTAAAGTGCTTAGTTTTTATATTAATAAAGCGTAACATTCATTTTCGCCATGTACTAGAGAAATAGTTTTTTTCTTATAATACGTGTACGAGTAGGAGTATATAGGTATATTGATCGGTAAGACAACGACAAAGTGAGGAAATTTAAAATGAAATGATTAATACTATTTTTATGATGGTTGAATTCGTTCGGTTCTAATGATTATTGATTGCAACACGTAAGTGTTTTATATTTATATTCTATCGTACGAACAACGAATCGTATTGATGAATGTCTACATTAGGAGAGGTAGCTGGTAGGTGATAAGTACTTACAACAAAGTCGGTAGTCCAAGTTTCCAATTCGCGTATTCGCAATAATAAGTCTATAAACCATGTGGTTAAGCCATGTAAGGAATGATACGCTCTAATACTCCACACTTGCGGAACTTGATCTAAAAAGAGTGCATTTTCCAAATCTTCCATATCTGAAGTTATGGTTAATTCGCCCTTTAAACCCAAATCTAATTCCTTTAACGTTCGTTTTATTTCTCCCGTTAGATAATTCATGCGTTCGCATTCTTGAAATGCGACAATTACATACGGTGTGCGTTCCTCCACCTTTCCCATTATCTCAACCATATTAAAGTCCTCCGGTAGCTTCTCCAACATCTCATCAATCATTTGTTTAACTTTATCCTCGCGTGTGACTGTCGCGTTGCCCGATGCGCCTGCATCCCTCGGTTGCATTTCAAAAACAGTTCGAAATAAATTTTCCGCTGTTGTTGTTAAAAAGCCAATTTCAGCGTTTGGATGCAGTCCGTACAAATACGGTGATTCAGGTGGCATTTGTTCGTCGATGTATGCATGGTAGCCGACGTAATCTGTATTTGGAGGCGCTGCAAAACCAGGTGCTAGTTGAAGCTCTCCATCAACTAAATCTGGTTGTAAGAGTTCCTCTAAATAGGATATGCATAATCGCCGATCCCAGTCATCTGTTATATGACCCCCATACATAATTTCTCCAAACAGATATCTTAAATCTTCCCACGGGACTTTTGAATTATTCTCTAGGTAATTGTACAGCACAAATACGCTTATATTAAGATCGCCAACATTAAACGGATAGATTTTATTCCAACCCTGTGGTCCAAATTTCCGTCGCTCGGCTACAACTGCATGGAAATAACATAAAGCGAATAATATTACTTTAAACTCGGCTTCTTTTCCACATTGTTCTAATGTTTCTTGGTTAAAGTTTGATAATGCCTTGTGTAAATTAGCCTGCATGCCAGTTGGTGGTTCATTTGTTATTTTTATTGAAGATTCCAGTATTCCCTTAAACACATACATTTTATATTTAATAACATATGCATACACGTACATGTACAAAAGTTTGTTTTCAACGCAAATTCATTTAATAATTATTATACTTCTTCCATTTCATTCTTATGATTTATCATAATCATATTCATTCAAATAACAAACATACTTGTGTAAATGATTTTGTATTCTGCGTATAGAAACAACTTTAATTATAACTTTTTATAATTCCAATTTCATATTCATATTCTGCATGTAAATAGCTTTTTCCTTTACATTTACACATTTCTTTCTCAGAATGATGTTTTATAAGTTCATCTTCAGAACACAATAATATAAATATTATTATAGCACAATACTAAATAAATGGACTA
Organism: Adinopsis sp. GC000173; assembly: GCA_030264715.1. Classification (NCBI taxonomy): domain Eukaryota; kingdom Metazoa; phylum Arthropoda; class Insecta; order Coleoptera; family Staphylinidae; genus Adinopsis; species Adinopsis sp. GC000173. Next base: position 100,659 of record JARJDW010005283.1, read on the forward strand.
TTTATGTTGAAAGTGGTGCAACTAGATTTCTTTAATCAAATAACACGTAATCTGTTATTAATTAACTGTAAACTAGGTATATATCATTATTTAATACATTGCTTCACATGCTCATGCATTTTTGCTGATGAACTGAATAGTATTGAATCATCCATTATTACAATATTTGATACAATAGGCCAAAATAGGTTAATTCTATACAACAAAGGATATTCTCCATAATGTAAAAACGATTCAGAATTACTGATAAAATGTTTAAAAAGTTCTAACATTTTGATCAAATTAAAATAAGCTGACAAAAAATGGGGTTAATTTTTTCTACTTTATGCGAAAAATATTATATAAGGATGTGAACAGTTTTATCTTATGTACATACCTCCGGTGTCATCTAAACGCGGCCGCATTAAATATGAGTACATACTCATATATATTTGATATTTAGTTTAATGCATATAAATAATAATCAACGTTCATTATAAATAATATTATTAATCCTATTATATTCGTTAAATTAATAAACAAAATTGAATTAATTTAAAATATGTATGTTTTAAGCAATATTTAATTTTATCCATAATGAAAATCAATATATATATATATATTTGTTAATTAAATAATGAAATTACATTTTGATATAATGATAGAAGTCATTAATCCTTAATTATTAACATGTACATTTTTCGAAAATAAACTTATTCATAATTCATTGTTGTTTGCATTTTATAATTGTATTTGTGAAAAATTTATATGCGAGTGTTGTGGGTAATCAGGGATTAGATAAAAGTAATTGGGAAGGTTTGAACTTGCTAGATCGTAATCTAAAAAGTCAATTCCGGTTTTGAAAAAAGCTGAATGTTAGAGATTTTATTACACAGTTAAATCGTACTATTTTTATCTGGAATTTTATTATGTATTCGGTTTTAACTTACTTGAGGAATAATATGTGCTGTAGGATTCGCTGCAGGTTCAGCACTCATAAAGACTCTGTAGTTCAGATGCGAGCCGTCAGCATATTTCTCTAGATTTTTTTCAAGCGACGGTAACCATTTTTTCACTAGATGAATGTTTTGTAAAATAACCCAATGTCCAGAACGCGCCGCTATTTCCATCGCTGTTTCGGCGACGACCTCCTGCCCTTGACCCAGCGAGACGTTATGAAAATTTTGTTGCTCTGATGAAAATCCTAATTTCGATCCTAAATTTTCCACATCACCTAATGGATTTACTCCTGGTGATAAGATAAAAAAGATTGGAGTCGATGGACTTGTTTCTTCAAACGACTTTTCAAATTCAACTGTTTTATTTTCCACATATTTTGCGCCGAGCTTTTCTTCTATAAACGCACTGAAATGGAAACGCGCATCAATTTTATAATTATTATTGTTATTCTTATTTAAGCAACTGATTTGTTTGTCATTATTATTTGCTTTGAAAAAACATTTTACTCGTGATAAATGAATTTGTTGCTAATACTGATTAATAATAATCCTCTATACAGAATAAACGAGCTGACTAATTATTAAAATTGAAATTATTTTATGTTCAGATTTAATAATTCTATTGAATTTTACGATACGCTAAATATTTATTATGGATATTTATTCAAAAAGTGTAAAACTTTATTACTAGTTAATATGAAATCTTGATGGAACTATTTTAATTAAAATTGAATAATTCAGCAATCGAATAAAAAATGGCACACAATAATAAATTAAATAAACAATAATATTAGTGGAAGCATTTTTAGTATACACTCGTGTAAAAATCGTTATCACATAAAAATTTAATACAAAAATTATTTTGCAATGCGCTCAAAGGTAATAAATTTTTTTGAAAAAAAAGAACACATGCAATTTTTTTACCTTAAATTTCACTGCGTTTGTTTTATAAAAATAATTTCCAGCAATAAATAATATAACATTACTTTAGTTCTTTGTTTGATTATAAACTGTAATAAATTGCTTTATTTAATCAAAACTTCACGCCGTCTTCTGCTTTAAAATTGATTACATAAAAGACAATATTATTTAATAATAAAAATTAAAATAAACTTCGCATTTTTTACAGCCAATTTGCGAACGCGCATTCATGATGTACGAGAATCTGCAATATTATTCCAAGAGTTGAATCTGAATCAAATGCAGAAATTTCTAACAATCAATACAATAATAATAATACTATTAATAGCGATTAATTCTTCTGTTAAATTAAATAGAATGTTTTAGTATGCACAAACTGTGTTGTTAAACTAAACATAGGAAATTTCAACAATAATATTGTTATGTTAAGTTAAATAAAATAATTTATTAAGATAATGTAGTGTGGAGATAACTGTGTGAATACACATAGAATTAATACGTTGGCGAAATGTTAATTTTTGTTTTGAAAGAGACGCAACAATAAGTTAAAACTCAGTTTACTTCTCTAGCCTGGTAATTACAAAAAGGTCTATTGTTAAAACACACTTTTCGTGTTTTGTTAATTGATGGAATATTTACCCACTGCTGATATTAACTTGTGGATTAAAAACGAATTAAATTTTTTCCACTAACCAAATAATTGTTGCTGGAATAATAACAGTAACAGCTTTTTTTATCTCTGATAATACATTTTTAGTTTTTGTACTCGTAACGTTTAATTTTATAATTTTAATGTAGAGTTTTGAAAATGAATAGGAAATACTAGAAATGTACAATAGTAAGTGATATATTTGCTGATGTAATGTAGTAACCGAATAATTGATAATTGACAAGTTTCTATTGAATTTTGTCGAGATGTAATGGTAAGCTAGTTAGTTTGAAGTTTTAATACTTACATCATAGCATAGATCATTCTGTCTGGTCTTAATGCTCTCATCATGCATAATCTTTGAAGCGCAGTTTTATTTTTCCATTCCTGTGGAAACTTTTCCCTCTCAGGGCATTCACTTTCAACTAATTTCTTCCAACGCTTTGGCGAATTCTCAATGTCCCTATCTAAGTTTCTAAACTCATCTTTCGAAGCTAAACTGCAAATACCACCCCAACTCGAATTAGATAGAAAATCAACTGGACTTGTTACGTGGGGCTTTATAGGAAAACGTAATAAAAAGTCTAAATCCACCGATGAAATTTCCTCGCTCATTAATAATATCTAAAATAATATACGTCATATATAACACTGACAAATCGGTAATTATAAATGAATGAAAAAATGGAAAAAATAAATAAAAACCTGAAAAGTCATTTGCGAAGCAAAAATTAGTTTATCACACTCAAAAAGTCCTCTTGTGGTGTACTGAAAAACGGAAAATGAGATGCAATCTATCAAGTTGTTGACTCTTGCAGATACTGTCTCTGCAAGACCAGCTCTTGCAATCGCTTTTTGAAATACAACACTGAACGCCTATAAATAAATTGCATTTATTATGTTTTATGTGGGTATTATCTGGCGGTTGTAAAGTTACTTTTAATGAAAATTGATATATAGGATTGATGGTATTTAACTCATTTAGAATAAAATAAAGTAGACTTGCTCTTGCTGCCGCTGGTCTGTAATGTTCTCGCGCTTGATCGATTTGAATGGATGTTATTTTCGCTTCTGCCACTTTTTCTTCAATTTCAGCGGCGGTACGCTTCGTCGTCTCTAAATTTTCAACTAAAGTCGTGTCACCTAACAGATTTCCACCGGCTGATGATAAACGCGACAATAAATCGTCTTCTAACGACTTTAACATTATTTTAAAATCATTTTGTTGTTTCGTTAATTCCGCCTTAAAAGTTTTAGTTACATTACTCATTCTATTCGCCTTATAATTAAATTGTTTTATTACCTTCAGTTCTTCAAGATCTGGTCGTTCAGCTTTTACTACTTCCGCTAATAGTTGATCTTCGAGGCCATCTCGTGTTACTGTAAAGTTGATAAGTGTTGCCTGCGCTTGCATTTCTGGTTTGTAATGTGGATTCGCTAATTTTGTGTGCAATATTAAACGAAACTCGGGATTGTATTCAATTTCTTTATCTCCAATCTTGATTGCTCTAAAACATACAAATTACATAAATGGATTTTGAAATTTTACTTTGCCATTGTTTTATTTCCTGTTTAAAGTATAAGAAAGCAGGAGGCAGCGAGGCAGGAAAGCAAGCAAGCAGACGCTTTTGCATATAAAGAATTTTGATGTTGTATAGAGAATAAAACTGGGTGAGTGACATTGACAATTATTTTTGTTACAATATTGCTGTTTTATAGAAACTTTAGATATTTCGAAACTTAACAACAAAAACTATATGTCAACATCACAAACCAATTTTACTGTAACATGCAACATTAAATTTAGATATTTCTTTTGTCACAATCTGAAATATATATATATATATATAAAATTAGAGTAGGAGTAAGTAAGTAAGTAAGTAATATTTTTTTGGTTATTGTAAAATGTTGAAGATGAAATGAATCAAGCGTGCTGTTACTTTTAATGAAAATGAGAATTCCTTCTTCTTCGTGCTTTATTAATTCTTTGTAAATATATGTCAATAAGTCAATATTAATCGCAAATGCGCTGTCTAATTTCATCGACTTTTCTAATAAATTTCAATTCTATTGATTTACTATATAAATATTTATAGTAGTACGTACGAATATTAAGCAAAACATAAAAAGTAATTGTCTTTTGTTTAAATTATAATATAACAGCATTTCATACTTTCCCTTTTTAATCAAGTTTCTTCCTAATAGCGTATCCAGAACTGGATCTACATTCTCTCCAATATTTTCAACTAAGACCGTCGCTCCTGCTGTTATAGATTTTTCGATTATGTCGAGATAACCTTTTTGGCCTAAACGGATTACTTGGAGCGTGTCACCGTATTTCTCTTTTATCCATTTCACCCCTTGCAGCTAGAATATTATACGCTAAGTCGTCGAAATCTAAAATATACTACATAGAGCATTTGATAGGGGGAGTAAATACCTGCGGATCTATCATCAATGGCCATCTATCAGAATTTGATAATATTGTTGCATTCTCGGTCGACATCCTGTCACTTGGCAAACCCTCGTTATTCCATTTAGCAATTTGTGTATCGTCCGTCATTAAAGTTAAAGGATCTAAGCCCTCAGTTATGGGTATTTGCGGCTGAAACATTTTGCATTTACATTTTACACATTGACAAATTGAAAGTTTTATAAATTATTACAGCTGATCGAAAAGAGCATTTCGATTGATGCAGTTGATGGAAAGATAAATGAAGTAGACAAGCTAGTAAATAAGATGGAACAAACAGGAAGGGTATAACATGGCAGATATTAAACTTTTATTTTCATCATTGTTTTTCTTGCAACTTGTCTAAGTTTATATGGTATATAAGACAATATTCGCTCTTAATATCCATCTAACTTTTATGTAATATATATATATATGTATATGATAGAAATAATATACGTGTAATAATGTTACAAATTAGAAATGTTTGTGGTCAAGGTGGACGGACGCATTCCTCCTACATTCATTGCAACACGTTAAAACTGAACAGGAAATTTCATTTTTATAAATTGTATGAAAAAAGGCTTTGATTTATATCTATGTTGTTACTTTTTCAATTCTCTATATAATATAAAAGTTTTATATGAAAACTTACGTCAATTGTTTTTAAAAACGGCAGCCACATTTTGTGTAACAAATCTTGGCGATATTGTTTCGTAAAACAACCAACGTAGGATATAAAAGCTGTAACTAATAATACATCTCCCGGCAGCATTGTTCCTTGCACTAAAAAGCTGCAAAAACGTGTGTAAATAAATTTTATAGAAAGAATTTAACAGAAAAAAAAAAACGAAAAAAAAGCCGAAATAAAAAAATAAAAAATAAAATGAGTAAAATGAAACGGAACTTGTTCACTGCCTCGGCCCATCGTACGTTCTCACTGGCCAAACCTCCTACAAGTCGATTAGCTAATTTAATGGTTGCATTGGTAGCATCTGCTTCTTGTTGGCAGAGCATTTTTTCTTTAGTTGCCTTTTCGAAATCAGCTGTTAGAGTAGCCAATTGCTCCTCAAGAGACTAAAAACCAATTATAATAAATTGTGCTCTTGATAAAAATTTTATTAATAGTGACGTACAGCAACTTTTTTCTTGATAATGCTTAGTTTCTCCTGTGCGGCCGCTAATTCAGCATTAGCTTGTGCGAGTGCCTTTCTTTTCGGTTCAACATCACAATAAACTTCGTAAAATTTAATTATATTTATAACCCAAGCACATAAGCCGGCAGCGGCTGCTGATTTCGAGCGGACAAATTCTGGTTCAAATTCCGAATCTTTGAGATAAGGCTCAATTGCTTTTATAATTTCTGGATGAATATTCTCTTTGTCATAATTAATTAACGCATCCAAAAAAGTGTCTACTTTAGCCATCATAATCTGGATATAAATGAGGATAATATTTTATTCTACGCTAAACGTAAAATATATGCATATTGTAAGTGAATACCTTTGCCGCTTTCCAGCTTCTGTCTTTAGGGATTTTGCCTCCAGGTGCTAAAAGAACCATTACTGCAGCTGTTACATTTGTAACAGCTCCTGGAGGAGATCCAAAGGATTTTAATTCAGTGAGATTGGCCTTATTCAATGTATTTAACGCTTCTTGTGCAGCAATGAGCGCGGGCTCGGCTTTTAAAAGATCTTCCTCACAGTCTTTTTGCTTCTGGAGAACTTCTTCGGCTATTATTCCAACTTTCTTCTCTTCATCATCTGCTAAAGATTTTTCAATTTGAACTTTTTCGGTTTCAACGCCGACTATTTCAATAAGCGCATCAGCAGCCTCATTCTTTTCCTTTAACTCAATTTCTTGCGCCGCAAGTTTTATTTTTAAGTCGTCTACCTGCTTTGCCGTACTCTTTAATTTATCCAATCCATTTTCTAAGCGCTCAATCTTCTGTCGCAGTTCATCATTTTTTTGTCGCAGCAGCTTTGAATAGAGACTTATTTGTTCTAGATACGATTTCGGTGTTGTATAATTGTAACGTCTTTCATTTTGTAGATAAAGTTTCGAAGTTGTATTGACTGAAGTGTGTGCAAACGCCATAAAACGTGATACAGGATCGCGTAGGCTTTCCTACAAATTAAATAATTAACTTATAAAATGGTTAAAAGTTAAAATACAATAGAAAACAATGTTGAAGGAAAAGTAAGAAACGAACGTAGAACCGCACGTTGAACGAACTTACAGGCAAAACTTCTAATTCTTCCAAGAAACGTAAAGATACTGAAACTAACGCTTCTTGGGGCCATTCGTGAAACCAATTGATTTGTGTACAATTTATAATAGCTGGAAATTTTCTGGAACGGACGCGTAATGTTGATCCTACGGGAGAGAAACAAAGGACAATCTTTAGTTGGCGCCTAACGCGATCGATAAAGAATTTCCAGCAGTTTTCATGTGAGTCAATCAATCCTGCTCCCTTAACTTCATTTCGTACACCAGCAATAATATTCTCTATTTCATCATCAGGAAACATATCAGGCACCTCGCCGGATGCTAACATATCATTGATAAGAACTAGAAATTGTTCATTAGGCACTTGCGCATCAGTCATTAAAAACATGATGCCGACGTTTTTCAATCCTGTTTTCGAGTAAATAGCTGCTAATTCGGTACGTAAATCGAGCACACCGTAACCTTTTTTCAGTTGAACTTGGACGACTTCTAATGAAGATATAAATGCTGCCAGACGAGATAAAGATTGTTTTCCACTTCCTCCAACGCCGACTAATAATGCATTTCCGCGCGGTGATTCCAAAATACGATTAATTCTTGAAAAAAAAGGAAGAAGAAAAAATAAATTTATTTTTAACTCGTTAACACATTTTATCCAAATTTATTATTATATTTACTTGCAAACGTGCATCATTGCATCCTCAAAGAGTACGAGATTCATTGCCGCCACTAAATCGTTATAGCTTATCATTGCTTCATTTAGTAGTTTATTGAGTGTCTCCCATTTCGTTATTGGCATGTATTTAGGCTCGCCGATTCCTCCCGCAAAATGACAATAAATGTTCGGCTTTTCGAATACCGTTGATTCATCAATCTCCTTTTTATAGTGCATGACATTTATTAAGACATATAACTTATTAGAGTTTTACGAAAATTTATACCTCAAAGTTTTTTTTAAATACGTCTAATTGCAGCTTGCAGAATCCATCAATATCTTTCTCCTCGACTAGTTTATCACCGTAAACGCGCTGGGTTTCATGCAACCAAAGACGGACTAGGTCAGAAGGCTGCGTTAAGCATTCATTCGTGCTAAATAGCAATCCCTGTAGTAATCATTTTTATTAGTAAAAGGAGGCAAACAAACAAAATAATATTTGTTAATTACCTGGAAAACGTTTGATATATCACGAAGATTAAAAATGTAATGAAATTTTATAGCAGTTGGAAGGAATATTTGCGAGACTTTATGATGGAGCATTACGGATGCTGGAACAATACTATCAGCGAGTTTATGTATAGTTGACAAAAATTTTAATTCGCCGTTGGTTAAATGTTGGCTTAAGATTGCATGATAAATCGTAGTTAGGGCATCTATTCCTGGAAAACTAATAGCAAAGACGTAGAAATGCCTTTGAAGACGAGGATTAATGGTGAAACTGCCAGCCGTAGGATTCATACAGGAAACATACTGGCAATTGTGTATGTCTTTTAAACTAAGCTTGTTTCGATCGTACCAATGATTGTAATCAAGATGCTGTCTAATTAATGTATGAGGCTGTACGGTGCCGTAATTGTCAACCTCAGGCATGTTCATATCATCTATGAAATAAATTAACGTTTTGTTGCTTGGCGGTCCATAATTTCGTCCCGCTTTCTTCTCTAATGGTTTTTCGAGAATTTTTTGAAGCATTTCTGATGTTGTATAGAAATTAAATGGCACATTGGCGACGGCATAATTTTCCGATAACGATGCTAATTTTTCGCTTACTAACACAGTTTTTCCACAGCCGGCATTACCGACCAACATTACGGGATGTTTCTTTTCCATTAATAAATCGAGAAAAAATCGCACTCGAATTGATTCGGCTGTATGTACGAGAATTGCCTAAAAACATTTTAGATTATTATTCTATAATACTCATATCATATGTACATATTTATTATGATATATAAGAGTGGCCATTGTAAATGAACTCATGTGAAACTAACTTGCAAAGGCATATCTGAATCTAATTCAAACTTTCCTAAACTTTCTGTCCATGAAACAAATTGTTTACTTTCTGTATCAATATAATAATCGAAAACAGTGCCTCCCGCAGGAAATTTTATTGTTTTGAATTCGTTCACCCACCATTTAGTGAATTCAACGCGATAATCAGTTGTCTAGAAACATAATAATACAAATATTTGTTATTACTTATTACATACATATTCATATACATATGTATTGTATATATAATATATGAAATTAATTAAATATCAATTAGATTAATTAATTAATTAATTAATTAATTAACTAAACTATTACCTGTTCTTGAAACATTGCCGAACCGAACGCCCACACACAGCTAAAAACGAAATATAATTCATGCCATTCCTTAGGACATTCCGGCGGTGTATTTGTTGGCGTTAATAGACACTCGAGCAGATGACACAGCATTTCAATATGTGCTGTGTCGGCGATAGGCGTAATTTTCTTAAAGCGCGTTCGCACATTGTCTAAACAAATGGGAATGTATTTGTCAAATAGCATGATAAGATTTGATTTTTCTGATACACTTTGACGCGTTTCTATCCAGCTCGTCACAAACCTGTAAACAATAAATAAAGAGTTGTAGTTGTATAGTGTTTCGTTGCGTTCGTAATTGAGTAGCGTACGGATTCCATCCCAAGTCCTGAGGATTTATATATAAAATACCCGCGCGCGAAACAGTTGCGGGTGTAGCAGTGCGTAAATTGGATATTTCAAAGAGTAATCTCATTGTAGGTGTTAGTGCAATTCTCTCGTTGCTCGCTAATGTCAAAACTTTATTGTCATCCATAACGGTATTCAATGATTCAATCCACATTGGATCAATATCTCCATCTAAAACAATCCACTTTGGATGGTCTCCTGTCAAGTTTGCCTGTTCACGCATTAGTACAGATAACAAGCCATCTTTCCATTCTCTAGTAGCTGGATTTATAATACCAAACAGTTCGTCGTTTGTTACGGCTTTAGGATTTAAATCATTGTACAATGGTTTCCTTTTAATGTTTTGATATGTCTTGAAAAGTGTCTTCCATACTTGAGTTTTTCCAGTTCCTGCGTTTCCCACAATAAACACCGAGTGCCGTACTTCAAGTAGTTCTTCCAGCTGCACCACCTTCAAAATAAAATTATCTTCCGGTTGTAGTAATAAATCTATTGCCGCCTGCTTAACGGTTCTTTCAAATTCGGCGTCTCTCTTTCGTGGAACTTCCAATGCTGGAAAGAGATCTCCAATAAGGCCCATAAATACTGGAGTATCGTCAGTTACAATCTTGGGGACATTAAAGTCTCTAAGTGCTCTCATTAAAACTTCTTCTTCAGGTCTGCCAGGATCTCCACGCTAGGCACATTATAGATTATAAGCGCTTTTTTAAAATATGAGATTCAACAGCCAAAAAAAAACAACGATGTGAATTACCTTTAAAGAGCCTGCTACAACTAAAACAGATTTAATAGCGCGCAGACCCCAATCATAATGGTCTTGTTTCGATAGTAATTCTTTGCAGAGAGTGTACAAAGTTATAAATTTTCTCGCAAGAATTTTAGCCTCTTGAAATCCTTCGGCCACTAACATTATTTCACAGATTAACTCAAAGTCCGGAACTACCATTGCACATGGCCTAAAATAAATATTTATTAAGCTATTGAAAACCACAAGAATTCTTTTATCTTTGCTCTCTTAAAAAGCGAACATATTCGGGGTACTTCTATACAAGTATCTAAGTATGTAGTATACTTAAATAATACGATAATACATACAATATTATTTAAAATATTGATTTTGACGATAATTTACGATGCATATGTTATACGTGTATGTATTTTATATTATATGTGTATTATAAAATTAGATAGATCAACTTTTATTATAGTTCGTTTTTTTCTTCTACAATACCTAAATAATGCCTTTAAATTTTCCGGAAGTTCCGTACGCCCTGCATAACCGGGATTCATTGTTATAAAAATACCAACGGTTGGAACGAGCGCTATCATATCACCCATAAAATCAAACTTTTCTTTTTTATTTCTTATCGCATCAAGGACTGATTTGACCTGCACGGCTACAACAGATAATACTTCCACTGATATTCGGTTAAATTCATCAAAACAACCCCATGCGCCCGTTTGTGCTAGTCCTTTGTAAATATTACCACAAGACTGTAACAAAAACAATGTTTGACTATTTAACTATAATATTAAATAAACTAATATATTTTATATAAAGTCAACACATTTTTATTAAATCGTATAATTAAACTTATGATTAAATGTCATAAACAAGTGCGAAAGAAAAGTTTACTGGATAATTTAAGTTTTAATAATTTCATCTTTGAACTAAAAGAAAACAAGTTTTTAATAAAAGTAATAAATTATGCGGTTATTTTGATAAAATTAATATTGTTGGAGTATATATAGATATAGATATATATATATATATATCAGTATAGAGTAGTAAACTACAATACAATACCTTATAATCCATTTGTTCAGAGCAATTAAATACGTAGACCATAATTCCAAGCGCTCGTCCTAAATCTTTTGTTGTTTCAGTTTTTCCTGTGCCCGCCGGACCGGCAGGTCCACCACCCATTATTAAATGCAAAGACTATTAATAGAACGTGTATATTAAATAGAATTGAAATAACTTTTCTATTTTATTTTCATCTTGCCTGGGTCAATGTGATGTAACAACGATCAGTTAGGGGTGTAATCACCAACCTCGGAGTATTCCCTAAATATTCGTAACTGTAAGTAAATTGAGCGTCGCAGATGTTTGCAAAACAATGCTGCTCTTGATCACCCCATCGATGTCGTAATTGAGATACCCATTGAAAGGCACTGGCGCTTTCTACTTTCATCTGAATCAATTTACTTACAACATCCCTCGAATGCACATCTATTGTGCATATTGTCATTATTTTCTGCCGATCTTGTTTTGATAAATCGCCGAGCAATAACGAGATTAATGTGCTCAATTGAGACACTTGCTTTTTGTAATAATCCCTTATTGCGTTGTCATAGCCTTCCTCAAGACGTGAGAATGCCATTGTAACCTCCGTTGTCCACCAAATTTGTGTGCCGCATAGCGAAACTTGCGCCGGAAAATCGAATAACCATTGATCGCGTGGTTTTTCCTCATACGTTACGACGCCTTCTCCAATTAATGATCTTATAGTCGAGCGCATCATATCTTGCAAACGATTCAACCAAACTTCAACCTTGCTTGCATAATGAGCAAGAGGGGGACATGGACGTAGACATAGACATAGACAGAGAGAGAGAGAGAGAGATAAATTATTAGATTATCATTAATAAATCATAATGAATTATCATACTGGTCCTGTACAGCCGCAAGTTTTACCAAATAGAACATATTCACCATCTTTCGCATACATGCCTAGTATATCACTAAAATTCGACTTGTCGGTGTTTTGCTGAAATTTTAATCGAGCGATCGAATCAAAGAGTTTTGTAAGATGTTTTGCAACTAAATCAGGTTGGTTGCCGTTTGATAATATATCTAGCAAATCTGCCGATGAAACAAAGTAAAAGCGAGGAAATGCTAGACGTTTAGTTTCCAAATAGACTGCAAGAGCCTTTTCACAAAGTGTTAATTTCTTTTGAAGTTCTTCCAAAGTTTCTAGAAGACCGTCTCGGTTTGTTGATTCAAGGACGTTTAGAACTTTACCCATTTCGTCCATTAATAATTTAAAATCGCTGTCAATTTCATCAAATCGAGTTGAATCTTCAGGCAGTTGTTTACGGATATCTTCCGAACTCATAAAAATTGATTCAAGATGCGTCCAAGTACGTTGCACTTCAAACCAAATTGTAATAACCGCGTCCGCAATGCCTAACTTACTTTGCCAACTCGATACTTCCTCCAAAAAGTATGCGATGAATTTTGATGTAATTAAATTTTGTAGCTGTACTTGATTATCTTCTAATGTTTCAATTAGTTTTTCGCTCGCTCGCAACAATTTGCAACCTGTTCTTGCATGAATTTCTTGCTCAAATTCCATTGCCGACCAAGTTGTGTTTAATTCTCTAAGGATTTTTTCCATTGACATCTCTTTCACTGCTTTATCAACAATATTCTTAACTTCCTCTTCGCATTCATGCAAATTCAATTCTAATAATTCAGCGAGCGTTGTCGTATGATCCATTACAATCTTTGTCTAAAATAATTAACACATTAATTAAGTGTTTGAGAGTAAAATTGTTATAAATACGCATAACAAGCCTATAAACTTACCTAAATTAACAACAATGATTAATATTTATATGCAACTTTATACAATACATAAATAAATAAATAACTAAATAAATAAATGTGCGTTAGAATATATAGGTATATATATAATACAGTATGTAATTTAGTAAAATTGTAAAATATGAGTTTTTCATAATACGAGTAATAATAATTGCTTCTATAATTACAAGAAAATGTGTGTGAGACTGTGTAATTGTGTTTACTTACTGTAAATTCGGACGGCAGCGCTGCTAAATTCTGTAACAAATTGTGTTAACACATAAATGCTATTTACAATGAAGTAGCTAATGCAATAAATATTAAAATAAAAACATATATACTAAATATATATATATAACATATATAGTATTGTACAATATATACAATTTTAGTATGGCTGTGTTTAATGTTTAAAACCTATTACTATAAATAGAAATTTTATATTATTACTTAATAAATTAATAAAAGTTTATAATTTTATGAACGTAAAATAATAAAAGCGTTTAATGAACAACGTTAATAAAAAGGTAACGGCAGGAAATTATAATATCTATAAAATTGAATAATAACAAATTTCTATTGCACATTAGTGTATAAAAGTTATACTTTAATTAATAACTTTTATTTTATTATATGCTAGTTGGTATTCATATTGCATATTTCTTTCTTTTTTTTGTTGTTGCTGGTGTTTTTGTTGAATTATGTGGAACGTAAATTAGGACTAAATTCTACTCACTAAATAATAATAAAGTTAGAACTAAGGTACTAGAAGATACTGCAGGGTCCAGTCTAGCGAACGTGCAATTAGCGCCTCCAGCTGAATAATTTGTAGAGAAAATAGAACGGCGACGACCCTTATGATACACTTGTAATTAGAAAAAGTTGCTACTTCCTACTTGACTATGTTGACTTGATGATTAATAATAATTGAATATTTAATTGATAAATAAGTAAAATAAATAACACGTATATATGGTATGTACAAATATACAAATTTACAAATTTACATTAAATTAAATGATAAAATTAAAATTATTTTGCCAACAGTTTATATTCTATTATGCTGCTATACATAGAAGGTGGTTTCAAGTTCAAGTTTAAACATTAAACTGAGCCTTACGTAACAGGAAGTGTTTTGTTGTTTGTGAATTCTAAATGAAAATGAAAATGAAAATGTATATTACCTTTGTAGACTTCATAAGTTGATTCCAGTGGCGTTCTCTAATTGCAGGATTTTGTAATTCCCCAACAGCTTTAAGGGACGTTAGAGTATTTTTAACGGTCGCCTCTAAACCGCTATATGTGTCCCAGCCGCGCATCTCCTTGTCCAACATTCGAATTTCCTTGGCGAATTTTTTACATTCTATATCCATATTCTCAACATCAATCTTCCTCCAAGGTGTCGTTTTCCAGTCATCCACACACGTGTGTACAACAAAGACGTAATCCCACAATTGCTTAAGCATACGCAATTCGCGTCTGCATTGTTTTAGCAGCTTAAATTCAGGCACAGTTACTTCAAACAATGAACCAGATTCTTGGATTTTTCCCATGCCAACTTCCAGCCGTTTAATATCCTTATTCACTCTATCAATCAGCGTGTAAGGATCCTTACAGCTATATTTGAAAAAGTCGTATCGTTTGAAAAATTCTCGATAATAAATTGTTTGGTTATCAAAATCAGTTATTTTCTTTCGAATGCAATGAACTTCGGCTGCTTGTAATGGTGCCACTTGCTGTTTGACAGTAATTGCAATCTTCTTAGTGTTCGTCCATTGCTCTGGAAGTTCTTGTAGCCATACATTGACTTCTTCAGGAATATCTTGATCGTAAAATTTAAGTAGTTCTATAGTTTCGTGAAGAGGCCCAAACATATCGTCTGTAACAATTTGTCGCTCTTTTACATTTAATAAATAGCCCATAACGTTCACTAATGTCGCATAATCGCCTTCACTAACTGTTTGTTGGAGGCCTTCATCTGCAGATCGAATAAATTTCCCCAGATCACATAAACTATTTGTAACAACATTTACTAAATGCTGTTTAAACATATCGCCCCACTTTCGAATTGTATTCAATAGGGCTTGTTTGAAAGGCTTAATATCCACTTTAAACCAAGTATTAAATATTTTTTCTGTTTTCATGCTCTCAACTTCAGCATAGAGCAGTTCGAAATGATCTATTTGCTCACGAAATTGTTCCATTTTAGGAGGATTTACTCCCGGAGCAGCTGGATCTTTCAACATTACCCACTCCACTTCTTCATTTGATAATTGTCTGCCGTAATTCAAAAATTGATTTAAATATTCTATGCGATCTTCCAGCCACAAATACGAGTAGCATTGAAAATTCTCACAAAACTCAAACGCTTCCTGAACGACGCGATCAACATTCAGGAATATGTCATTTTTTATTTCCGTTATGTCCACATTTGCTTCAATTTCTTTTTCATACGTGTCCTCTATTCGTTGAGAAAATCGTGGCACAATCGATGAAATTTTCATTATATCATTTACTAAAGTCATTATTTTATTTTTCAATCCTTCTGGTTCGTTTGGATCTAATGATGGAATAAAAATAATATCTGGTTCTTCCAACCGTAATTGAGATAGAAATAATGGAGCAAGCTTATTTATTGGATCCATATGCTCATTTATATAACTTAGACTGGAAATAGAAATGATTTTTTTTTCTTATATATATATATATTTAACATGTGTACATATATATATGTATATATATATTATACGGGAATACAAGTAGACAACATATTCTTTTTTATATTATCGTATAACGGAAGAGAATAGTTTGGGGAAAAAATCAAGCAAATGGAACTCTTTTACGCATTGAGAATGTATAACACGTTTCAGTGCTTGCAAAGAAAAGAGAAAAAATATAATTAAATAAGAAAACTTTGTATTATTAGCTTTAACAAAATTTTACTTCATTGTAATTCTTATTACACATTTAGCATTTTTCCACTAACAAAATCAAGCATCATAATAATTGATAATAATAATTCAAACAAAGCACTATAATACCTACTATCTATCTAAGTACAATATAATACGTATATCACATAATAAGCAAGTGACTGATAATAAATAAACTATTATATAAATAAATAAAATAGAAATGAATTTAAATACCTGCATCCTACTGATTGATATAAATAATTCATAACGATTTTATCAACATAATCTATATATTTCATCCAAGTCGCATCATCTTCGTTTGCATCCATACCAAACAAGACCATATTTTCCCTTAAAAGACATTTAATTTTGTCGGTTGCTTGTTTTATCTGCGCATAGCGTTTGTCAATTCTTTCCTCTCGTTCTTCAACGCACAATACCTCGTCCTTTTTACCATTTTTTCGCTCAAAAAGCGGTTGCCTAGAGAAAGGAATTAAAACGTTTCGGATTTCAGCTAAGTTGTCTTGACTCTTTTGTAGATGTTCTTGTAGATTAGAAACTAATCCATGTAACTTAACCATGTATTCCCATAAATCTAGAAGACACTATTCGACATCAATTATTTAATTTAATGCAATCTTTGCAACCCTTTGAATTCCAGTTCAATTCGTTTGTGCCTTGTTCGATAAGTCTGTCGATTTCAGCAACTTGCATTTGGATCAATTGAAATTCTACGTCTCTACTTGTTCGTCTAATTCTGTTATACCAATCAGTAGTAGACTGTAGGTTTGATATGTACTTTCGAAAGGTTTCATTGCGTTCTGCCATTTCAAGCGCGGGTTTTGGTATTTTCTCATATCCCATAAGCCTCAAATAGTGAACCTCACGAAGCACTGCTTGAAGCTAACCAGAAAAGTGAACACTTTTCCCTCTTCTATTACGCTATAGATATTTTATTATAACATACCTGAGGGTTGAAATTTGGATAGATTTCATTAGTTTTTACATTTCGTTTTAATAAACAAAGAACTAAATTATCTTTTATCAATTCTGTTAAACCATCACACCATTTACAAAATAGACCTTCATCAAATTCGTGTAACTTGCTTGATAAATCATCAAATTTTGTCATTATTTGTAAACTGCGCTCACTATTTGTTATACTATAAAATGGTATTATATTATATTATATTATTATACTTAACTTTTATCATATTGTATTGTGCTAGCACACATACAAGTATAAGTACATATTGCTTTCAAGATCATCTTTTATAAATATAACTTACGGATGTTGCAGAGCTTTAAAATTCTCAATGGGTATTGTAATCCTTTGATAGAGATTATAAGACCACCGCAAAGTGCCAGCTATTGGTGGCATATAGTTGTCAACAATATATTCCCCACATTTTGCCTTGTGCGACATTTGTTCTTCAAATATTGCCTGGAATATAATTTATATGCATTACAATTTATCATAGAATTCATATTCTCGAGGACAAACATTTGACATTTCTATTTCTTCCTCCAACATATTTAGTATTTTACTATATCTGCTTGTAAATTCATCTCTTATTAATGGTCTATCCAAAATAGAACCTAAAATGCTAATTAACTAAAACATTATAAAGTTAATAACATTCACAAAGTTGTTTATTTTATTTAACTACAAGTACAAACTTTAAAAATCGATTCTAGATTTGAGCAGTCTTCAAACGCTTGACAAAAGATTGTAGCAAGCTTCAAATCCATTTCATAAATTTTTTGTTTATAATTCTCAAAATCGGGCATAAAAGCTGCATCAGTTGGGTCTAATATATCATAAGATTTTCCGGAAAACACCGAAAAACATGCTTGAAATTCCGTATAAATTGCAACAACTCTTGCACTCAACATTCTGCCCTTCCATCCACCAATCTCTACTTTTTCTAATTTGGAAAATTCGAGTATTGTATTAAAAAACCATTGTATGATTGATAATCTCTCCAGGAAAGCATTAAATCGTTCGAAAACGCTGTTTGGATGAAAAGTCCATAACTGCGGTCGTCTATCTTGAAAAAATCTTCCTAAATTTTCTTTATATTCAACAAAAAGAGCGTAGAATCTTTTAAGAACTTTTATTGACAAAGACACTCTTTGCATTGCTTCATCAATATCGCTATGAAATAGTGTTCCAGGATCAAGAAACTTTTTTGCCTAGAAAAATGTTTATGTTATATTTACATTATTTATTTATGTAAATGCGCATACTTCCTGTACGAGGAGGTTACAAATTTGTTTAAAAAGCACTATGATTTTAACTTGATCATAATATTTGCTATGCGACCATATTAGACAAACAACGTGCAGTAGTGGAGCAAATAATGGTATTGCTTCACTCAGATCTGTTTCCTGTATTAAATCGATATGTTTTTTTAGAGGCTTCAAATGTAAGTTAATATCCTTTGCTTCAGCGAGTGCTACTATAATATTTTTAAAAAGTGTGCGAAAACAGCTGAAGTACGCACTTGTACTTTTTTCTAAAATAACAGCCATACTTCTTACAGTTGATGTCCGCAATTGTTCATAAATATATTGCAAGTTTGCCTCACGCATATTCCAAAACTGCAATTCTGCAACATACAACAACATTTTATGCATACTATATGTATATTGCGCAGACATGGTATTGTAACATTATGAAATATTTCAAATATATAAATGCATAAAAGGTTTTACGATTAATAATATAATAATAGTAAAACTTTTCTACATTTTTTCAATGTAAATATAAAATAAATTCAATTTCAAATAAGTAAAATAATAAAGTAAAGCGCACAACATTTAATTCAAACTTTATTTCATTTCTTTCATTAGTAGATAGATATAAATATTGTTTCTTTAATTCATTTATGATTGATGTGCATAAACTCTATTTAAAAGCTACGTCTAATAGATCAATATAAAGTTGGGTTATTGAACTACACAGTAAGTATTAGTAGTATCATAGTAAAAATTTTATAAACGTTGTTTAAAATATAAATGCGAAAAATTTAGTTTATGTGTATTTTGAAGTTGGCACCCGAATACTTATTTAACTTTTCCTACTACAAGAAGTTATCACAAAAGATTGCAGAAATAAATTTATTATATAACTAATACAATATTTATCGCACTATTCTCATGTGTATAATATAGAAAAGTTTTTCTAATACATTTTTATGTATGTGCGTCAAGAATAGAAAAGGCGATTGAATTTATTAAGTGGTAGTGTATTAAGAGGAAAATAACACGATTCTTTATTAGTTAGTGAATCATTTCTAATTCAATATTTACCGATTGTTGGAATTGGATTAGGTCCGCCGTTGATTTCGGATGAATTTATCGCCAAGACATCGTTAATCTGCGCTGCCCATTTTATGACAACCCCTTCAATTGCGCTTTTCAAATACAAATCACACACGTCGCCGTTGCTTTCAATTAGTTCACGCTCCACATTGTGAACTTTTTCAACACCCACAGGCATCGGTAAAACAGTCTGTCCATTAACTTGCCCTTTAACTTGATACACGGTACTCTTTAAGCTATGCACATGCTTTTGAATGTCTTTGCCTATGACCTCCGGCCATTTATCGTGGTTCGTTGAGTTTGACAATAAAGGATCTAAAACTTCATCAACTAACGATGCAAGTTGATCGATGATTTTGTTTGATAAATCGCCTGGAATTATTGTTTCGGATGGATTTATTTTGTCAACCGGTAACGCCGCTCTTTTTGCGAAATACACTCCTGTTTTAAACGTCTAGAGTTAGTTATATTGTATATATTGTACTATACTATACTATATATATATATACGTAATACTATCATACTACACAGAATGTAGTTACGTTTGGGTTTCAAAGGATAATTAGAAAAACCAACAAACTTTTGGTTACCTTTGTTTTTTAATTGTACTAGTGGGAATCCATTGCTAGCTATCAACTGTGCAGCTGGTGTCAGGATTATAACTAAAAGTAGTGGATAAGGTCGTTCTAAAAACTTCATAACAACAGCTTTATGCTCTTCTGTAGCAATCATGCGAGTCCATTTCTCTGGCTTAAGTTTTAATGTTTTCGCAACAAATGCTCCCAAAAAGTCAATTCTGTTGTCGATGGGATTCGGCGGTTGTTCCATATTTCGCAATCAATTAAAAGATATTGCCACTAAATATATTCCTAAGCTAGTCCAAATATCGACCAGACAATAATTCATCGAGTTGCCTGCCAGAAATGCAATACAATTAAAAACGTAAATCCTATAATAAATCAAATCTCGACGCCTTCATTGTCATTTATACAAAAACGTTGTTAAAAATGACGTTTCATTAAGAAAATTTGCGGAAAAAATATTTTAAATTACATTTTGATGAGATGTTACTTCTAAGCGTAACACATTAATAAATGATAAAATATGTGTTTTATAAAATATTATATATTGTACCCTCATATACAATTTATTTTTAAATGTTAATGATGATTATATATAATACAAAAAAGTTAGTTTATTGATTCATAGTTATTTATGTATATATCATACATATTTTTTAATTATGTCTCGAGCGTTAAAACAATTATTTAAAAACACTCTAAAGCACTATCTATATTGTAGCTAGGATACCAGAATTCAATTCTTAGTTGTAATCT
Organism: Adinopsis sp. GC000173; assembly: GCA_030264715.1. Lineage (NCBI taxonomy): Eukaryota > Metazoa > Arthropoda > Insecta > Coleoptera > Staphylinidae > Adinopsis > Adinopsis sp. GC000173. Next base: position 121,711 of record JARJDW010005283.1, read on the forward strand.
TATTTAGCAATTCTTTTTTGTACGCACGTACAAAACTTTCCAGCACATTTCGTATATGCGTAATTAATTCGATAATCAATTATGTAATTCTGGGTTTAACACATTTACACTCTTGTTACATTTGTTTCAGGATAAAAACGCTTATCAATAATGCATTTATTGAGGTATTTTAAAGCATTGATTATTTAATCGAGAGTGATGACTTTGTTTAAATCTGGCAATAAATTGCTGCGTGCAGAACGTTAAAAGCATCAACAAAAAATAATTGAATCATATTAATTTAGTAATGATCATAAATATCTAAACACGGTATTCATTGAAACATAAATAACACATATTTTTTTCAGCCCCTAATGCTACCAAGTGGTAGTGTAGTGAGAAAAAAATGGCATTAGAAGAAACGCACAATAAATCAAGGTAACTAACGATTAATCAAATTCTCTAAACTATTTATTATCAGCTATATTACAAGTAATTTTACTCGGTTGCCGATAATTGAATAATATTATTAAATAATTTAAACCGTTACCGAATTACGGTAGTTTAATATCAATTTTTAATATTTTAATAAGGTTTTCGGTTAACCCTTATAATACTTAGATCACGATTTATTTTAATCCGCAACTCAATAATTAATAAACAATTAACGCGAATTTGCTCAGAAAGGCGCCTAATTTTCCATTTATGTATTGTTATAAACCGGTAGCAGCGTAATCGAATTATGTCTCTAGCAATACGATATTTTGATTCTTAATTCAATCAATGCATCAAACGATATTTGTAAATAGCAGTAAATTGCAGGCTAGAAAATTGGAATTGAACGTGATCGATTATGCATACACCTAATGCACCTAATAAAATACGCCGATTACGGTGTAAAGAATATTGTTTTAAAAAAAATAATGAACACGTCATGAGCAGCCTCATCACAACTCACATGTCAAGTTTAGGCCTTGCAGTTAATCACCCATTTAACAATGCTTAATAGTGATGACATGCATTGTTTAAGCTCATGTTCACGCGTTCATCCCAACTCACCGAGCCTCTGTATCAATTAATTAAACAGTTATCATTTTTTTCGGTTAGAAAATCGGCGCGAAAAGCAATCACAATACCTCGTCACTACTAACACACTGAGCGGAAAATATTTCGTACGGGAAGTAATGTAAAGGAATGTAGGGTAAAGACTGAACCCACATATATCATTTCACAATCACGTTATTATATTTGCGTGGTCTCATCGTCTTGCAGAGTCGTACCATGACACGACGATCTTTTTTCAACTAAAAACTACGACATAAATATTAACCATCAACAAATGTCTACATTGATTGCAAATTTATTAATCGAAACTTAACGTTTGCCTGTGTAAAGTTTGCAAGGTTAATTGGATTTTTTTCTTTCTTCATTTAAACAAGTTGTTAATTGTTGATAATAAATTGTAATTATTCATTTGATAATGAATTTGTTTTGAATATAATCCTTTTTACACAAATTAATCAACGATTTCAGATTTGACTTCGAAAGCTGAGCAAAGTTTTAATTAGCAGCTTGATATATCAATACAAAACAATTTCATGTAACAAAATGTAATCAATTACTTTACTTACCCATTTCAGTTAAACGATAATCTTTATTTTCTGTGCATTATACTTGAAATATTTATAAATTGTGTGCTTTTGTCAGGATAGTTGCCTTGCGCGTGCTAAATTTGCGTGTTTGTGTGACATGACATTAAAGAATGGCAAATGTACCTTTAAATACTTTGAAAAACTTTCCTACAATTAAAATTTTCTGATTCGTAATGCATGTGATGTCCTAGCAATGACTTTACTTAATTTTACTTCTTGCAATTACATTTATGCTTGCGTTTGCAATCAACATAATAATTATTTAGAAAAAGTTACCTATACAATTATTACAATTTGAATATGTCATTGTGAAAATAATTTCCACTTGCCGCACGATGTGAGTATTAATCGTTAATGTAATTATGAGTTAATAATTAGTTATCAAACTTATTAGTTAATCATTTGCTTGTTTAATCCGCGTCAATGCTTTTGTTATCTTCTCCAAACGAAAATAGATTTCTAATTTCAGACAATTTCAGCGCTTTAAAGTTTTTATTACAAATCGGCTATAAATCAATCAAATCTAAAACTAGCTGGACTTATTGATCAACGTTGGCTAATGAAAAATAATTTGTCGATGAATGAAATGAGGAAAAAATGTGTATGGGTGTGTTTGTGTATATGTGTGTATGTGTATGTGTGTTAGCAAGATAATTAAGAAATGTGTCTAACTACTGTTGGAGTTTATATTAGAAATAATCTAATTCGTAATAAAGTAGAAAGATATGTTGCTACTACAGCTACATGTTCGCATGACACATATAAATCCTTTTATAAACTAAAAATCACACACTAAAATGATTTACACTGCTGTTCAGATGTTACTTTCATCATAAAAACCACAAATAGTTTTTATAAAACGCTTAAATTTTTCAAATTCACTTCCCTTGTTACAAAATATCATCTGGAAATGATGACCTAGTTCTACTCATTTCACACTTGACAATTGGTGGTTAAATAATTTTTATTAACGGCGGTGTGATGAAAATAAAATCCACCAATTCTAATAATTCGCCCAAGGGGCTTCTTAATTCAACCACGCTCTTCAAGACGAGCAATTAAAGTTACAGCACTACTTTTCCAACAAAAAGTTATATATTTTATATTAAAGCGTTACACATTTTATGAAATCATATAATATAATATAATATTGTACAAAGAGTCAAAGTTTAAATAAAATGTTACCTATTTGACACCCCATCAGCGCAAAAGTTTTTTCTTAAATTAAATTTTTAATTAGGTGGTAACTTGAAACAGAATATTCACAAAGCGTGGTTTATTACACTTCATATAGAAAGATAAAAAGGCTCTAACACCTAAAATATGCATTATTTATTATTTGGAATTAATTTCGTGATTCTGATTAAAATAAAACAACAGCAAAAAATCAACGTGAGTAAATATTTATAAGAACATAAAATTTTAATCAATAGGCACGATGCCAAACGTTTTTTATTGTACATTAAGAATTAATAAATTAAAATAATTGGTTTAATTATGTGCAATATTTACAATAATTTATCATTACAAGCCGGCTTTCATTATGTTAACGATTTATAAAAAAAGCTGAAAGAACATTAAATCGATGACTCATTAATTAAATAGTGTTTTAAAATTTTCGAAGCGATTATACATTTTTGCGATGATAAACCTCCTGCTGGTAATGATGCATTAGTTATTTTTGTTAGGCTGTAGTCGGTGGTACGCTTTTTTCACATTATTTCACATTATCCATTCATTCGTGAGAATAATTTGATTTATCATTCCTAATATAGAGGAGTAAAGCAAAAAATAAATGATTAAAGAAAAAATAAAAACAGTTTATTAACATTATTAAAAACAATAACGTAAACAGTATCACAATATAAAAGTAAAGTAAGTACACATACTCATATGTAATAACAATAATAATAATAATAATAAACTCAATAGTGCAATTTATATTATAGTATAAATAATTATGGAATGAGGAATGGTTTGTACTTTATTTGACATCAGGAGGAAGTTTACCACAATACACATTTGTTTGGCGGATTCATAGGTGTACCACTGGGACATTTCCAGGCATTTGCAAATTCCTGTGAATTTGACAATGTACCAATGACACGTATACGATTAGGAGAATGTACTCCATCTACTAGTTTACTCTTGAGTGCTCCTATAGTTGAGTTTCCGCACCAAATCTAATTATAAAAGTAGCACAATTAAAACAAGCTATTAAATTTATTTTATCACTTAGCACTTAAGCCCCTAATTATATATTATATTATCTTTTTTAAAGATTTTTCTTCTCTTATTTATAATAACGCTGTAATGACACCTTTTGCCGTAGAGTATCCATTCATGGACTAACTTACGAGAAAAGAATTTTGCTTGAATAGAAATGGGCCAAAGTAAAAACGAAGTGAAAAACTTCCCAACGACAATCTAATAAATTATTTTCCTTGTATGGGCCTACACAGTCGAAAAGTAAACTTTGTCATAACATAAAAATATTCACATCTCAAATATCCATTAAGATAAATTCGTGATTTGAAGAAATAATGTCATTTTTTCCACACCGACTGAATATTAATGATAAATTAGCTAAAACTAAAAAATATGATATATTATGATATTAATCAACTTCTATTTTTACATTTTAATGGAAAAATACATGAAAAAAAAGATAGTTTTTTAATAAAGCGTTAAAGTTTTGCTATGTGAATACTAGAAAAATAGATAAACGCAAAAATATGCGTTTCGCTCCTCTTTTTTCCTGCAAAAAAATAAACTAAAAGCAAAACTTTTATCTATACAAATAAACTTTTTCTTAAGTTTTTTTCTCCTTTTAGTTAAAGTGAGTAAAAAGTCGCGTGGGCTGTATTTATACTTCCTCTGACTTGGAGAATTTAAAAAATAATTATGTGTTACACATTTAATAAATCACAATGAAATGGCAAATATTGTACAATACGTAGATGGGTTAGTTAGTGTGCCTGAAATGATTCCGTATTTTTTACTAGTTGGTTAAAATTGTGTATAATTTTACATAATTTTTATTTTAAAAGTATTCGAATTTGATTTTCCATTTTTTTGTAGATTCGTTTTATCAATAAGAGTAACTTACTTTTAAAAACCTTGAAGAGATATTTAATTAACTAAGTTTATACTTTTACTGACTTGGAGAATTCAAAAAATAATTATGTGTTACAAATTTAATAAATGATAATGAAATGATTGAAATATTGTACAATACGTAGATGGGTTAGTTAGTGTGCCTGAAATAATTCCGTATTTTTTACTAATGGGCTAAAATTGTGTATAATTTTACAAAATCTTTATTTTAAAAGTATTCGAATTTGATTTTCCATTTTTTGTAGCTTCGTTTTATCAATAAGAGTAACTTACTTTTAAAAACCTTGAAGAGATATTTAATTAATGAAGTTTATACTTTTACTGACTTGGAGAATTCAAAAAATAATTATGTGTTACACATTTAATAAATGATAATGAAATGAGAAATATTGTACAATACGGAGATGGGTTAGTTAGTGCGTTTACTTTTTATATGTACAATAGTAAATATAATATGTTGCTTGTTTTAAACACGCAAATTTATTGAATTATATTTATTACTGGATTGGTTTAAAATAAGCAAAGCTTATCGATATAAATCATACATTTATATGAATTAATTCACTGGCACATTAGTAAAAGCTCATAAAATCTAATGTTAATTAATGTAACAATAAATTATTTTTAATTATCGCTTTGTTTAAATATGCAATATAAATGTATGTTAGTTGATTTAGTAAATATCAGCAGGAGATTATTATTATTTTCTATATGTAATCTAAATGGCGAAAGGATTTCATTTTACCATAACATACAAGATTGAAAGCAATGTTTGTATTTAGATGTAGTTTTAGTAGATATTAATTAAATGTAGTAGCTCTCTGTAAAGTTAATCTAGGGTATATAATTAATTGAAATGTCACTCACTAACCTGCGCAAATCCCAAAAAGAATAACTGCTCCGTAGATAGATGTTGAAGTCCTGGTAACTTCTGATGTAATATGTCACCACGTGCTTTACGTTTTTTAAAGCCTTCATATGCAGCTCGCAGTCCACCATTATCAGCAATATTCTCACCTTGCGTGTTATAGCCTTGCACCTGTACCAAAAGTAATACGCGAAATAAAAGTCAGAGAGAAGTCATTTAACACTCAAACACGCTATTTTCCAATTACATCACCAACAAAAAAATTTTATGGAAAAAAATCTTACTTACATTATATGATAGCTCGATTCCCGGCATTGTATAGTTGTTATATTGATCGATTATGCATTTTACACGTTTTTGGTATTGTTTTAGAGTGCTTGGGGACCACCATTGTTTTAAATTTCCATATTCATCATATCTTCTCCCTAAAATTAAAAATTCATTTATATGCTGATGCTTCCTAGTACAATATAGTATAGATCGGTCAACCTTGATCGTCAAAACCATGCGTTATTTCATGACCCATTATTGCTCCTATAGCACCATAGTCTATAGCCCTGTAAAATGACTTCTCATAACAATCAACTAAAATGAACACAACTTTAAAATATCCCAAAAACCAGCTTTTGTAACGAACTAGTTTGTTAAAGTAGTGGTGGGGCTGCGAGAACGTGACTGATAATTTTTTGATGAATCATCGAAAATTTAAAAATATCGTTATATATATGGTACTCGATGAATGATTAAAAACATCACTTTTTTATAAAATCAAATCGTTTTTTTTTTTATATAATATTATATAACCAATTTAAGTTTTGCGTAAAACAAAATTTATATTTGAAAAATTTATTATGTATTAACAGGCTGAAAAGTTTAGCTTAATATTTATAACAGCAAACTTTTTAATGGAATAATATTATTTTAATAAAAACCGAGTGCTTTTGTAATGATACTCTAATATATAATAAGCTTAATAAAAATCAACATATAATTAAAAATTATGCGCTTAATTTAATCACCACATTCATTTCAATTAAAATTTAAAAGTTATTGCTGATAAATAAAAAAAGCAAATCACAAGATGCCGGAATTATTAATACACCAACATTAAACTTCTAAGATTTATGAAAATTATATGACATATTATGATTTATGCAAAAAGTTTTTTTTTCAAAATATCTTTATAATACGCTGGTTACTGATGTAATAGAGTTTTTTTCAGCACCACATTTGTGACTGTAAAAATTTTGTATTTTTTACTAGTTGGTTAAAATTGTAATTATAATTATGTATGATGATAGGTATTATAATTTATGAGTCTTTTATTTTAATTAATAAAAGATTCAATTTTTTGTAGGTTTGTTTTATCAACAATAGTAATATGCGTTTAATATCTTGAAGTGAGAATGAATTAATAAAGTTAATAATGTTTGTTGTAGAATAATAAATAATTCAATAACTATTTCGCTTGGATAGTTCACAAAAATTGAAGTTTAGAATGTATCATAGTTGTATATATAATATTTCGACTTTCAGTCATCATCAAAACTATACGAAACAAACACATTCTAAACTTCAATTTTAGTAAACTATCCAAGTGAAATATTTATGGAATTATTTAATATTTAATTAGTTATTTTTTTGTACATACATCAATTATTAAAATGATTATATTGAAAGTGTGCTTTAACTTTACTTCATCATTCACAATCGAAAAAACGCTTATCTATGAGCATTATATCATGTATTTATTGTATTATAGAATTGCTTAAATCAGATATATTTTCTAATTTGAAGCATTTTCAACTATGTCGATTGATTTAGAACCCCTTCAAATCAAAACTATTAGGTTTGAACGTGGCTTATGTCCAATTATATTAATCACTTAATAATAATTGCTATTATCTTAGTAGAAAGTGCATATTGAAACCACTATGTGCACGTAAACAGTTTAGTGATACACAATGCGCTTTTAATATCTATAATAAATTTTATAAATGAAATAAATGGACTTGGGCTATATTATAGTATTATTGTTCTTTATAATACATTTCTATCATTTATCTATAGAAATTTTTAATTTTGATTGAAACGCAAACTCTTTTATATCTCAATTTAAGGTATTTCAAATTAAATTTGTATAAAAAAGGAAAACGGGTAAAAATACTACTTGTAATTATTGTTAAACATTTGCATTCTTTAGATTTGTGTTAATTAACGATTTTGTTTGAATACGAAAGGGTGAAGTCAGTTTCAAACGATATAGCTAAACATTAAAGCCGAGTAACAAAGAAGATTTTTTCGAATGTAAAAAAGGAATTAATTAATGCATATTTGTGAATGAAATAATTTGGTATTTTTTACGTTTGTGGGTTAAAATTGTGTGTAATTTTGCATGATGATGGGTATCATAATCTATATCCGTCTAATAAAAATAAGGAAAACGTGAAAGCTGTGAGAAATCGACATGAGCGAAACGAAAAAAATATAAAAAAAGTTCAATCTTGTTTTGTGTGGTGTCTGTTATGGTGCATGTATATTTGTGTGTGCTTGTTCACTTACTCAATGCCGTTGCCGTAAAAAGGCGGCTTTAGTATTCCAGCAGGAAAAGCTAGAAATAATTTTGCAGATTTATATCTTACATTTTACAATCTTTCTTTACTGTAACTTACTGACAGAATTTAGAGTTGCTGAATAGAATGCGTTTACTGTTGTTGCAGCTGCCACCCATCTTATAACAGAAAAAAGAACACACACACTAGTTTATAATATTATAAATAATTAAATATGTTTTGTATGCAAGTGCACTTTTAACAAAGCTTGCCATTTTATTATATTAAAAAAATAGATATGAAAATTTTATGTGCCAAATAAAATGTTTCGCCTGCGCTAAAAAGAACCGTTTTATGAAAATAATTAAATGTGCACAATATTGCAGAGTGTTTAATTAGAAAATTTGATGCGATTTTATTTTGTCTTAAATTAACATTAAACAATTTATTATAAAATCTAGATAAATTATATGCAATAAATTACAATAATGATTTATTCGAAAAATATTGTAATTTTTAGATAAATTGCATATAAACTGTCATAAAACATTGATAAAAACAATTTAGTATAAATATTTAATTAATTGATTTAATTAAATGATAATTGTTATAAATTATTATGATAATTAATCAATAAGTGGCACAATTAATAATTTTCAATAGAATAATTAATTGTGGGATTAAAAGTGAAGTGTTTAATAGTGTGTGATGGAAGTACATATGTATTGTACAATATGTATCTACGAGGAAATATTTATTTCTACTTGTACTATATATGGTACGCTATATACGTGTATATTGTAGTATGTATTTTATTTACAGCTACCTGTTTCGATTCGGTTTTTTTCTGATGCTCTCTAAATTGCGTTGCACTACAGCGTTAGTTAAATTGAGATAAGTTTTGAAAAGTTCGCCTTCGAATACGTTCGCCTGCAATGATTTTCAATGATTTTCAATGATTTGACAGTAAGCAAACCTTGTGAAAAAGATGAAATCGATTTCTCCATTACCTGTTTATAGTGATTGTCCAGTTGTGTTGCATTCATAATCCAGCCCGGATATCCAACAAACGCTCTGATAGCATGAAGTTTCGTTAGAGTTTTTTCTCTTGTTGCATCATCCATCCAATCCAAGTCTTGTACAGCTCCTTCAAAAGCCTCTCGAATGTCATCTAACATTTCTAGCGCCTACATATAACACACGTACAAGAAGATGAAAAGACGGTCGCAAAATGTATCGGCTTCCGGAATAAAATCGATTTTCGCATAGAAGCATTTCAAAGATCCGGCATTAACGTTACCGTTGCGACGTTGATGAAATATTGTGATTATAAAGCAACGGTTTTGCAAGTAAATTATTATAATTATGCATCTTTGAGGTTCTCCTATTATTTTCTATTTGTTAACAACATTTTACATGAAATGAATGTATAACATCGTATATTACGACGAGCTTTTAAACACCTTGTTATATTAAATTTTACATCACTTTTCAAATGCAATTGCACAAAGGTGCTTTAAATTAATGTAAATTAAAGCAAGCTGATACATATTAAACTATGCAGATTTGACTATAATTTGCGTAGAAATAATAATGTCAAATACTTGCGGAGGTTTGCGAATGAAATTACCAAAATTAAAAATGTCAATGCAATGAAATGAAATGAAATGAAATGAAATGCAATGAAATGTAATGAAACAAGTACAAGTACAAGTACAAGTTTTGTTTGGTTTCGTTTTGTTTTCTTTTGCAACAAACAATAATTCTTTTCTATCTTATAAATAGACTTTGCTAGAGTTTGCCTTTTCTAACGATGCCAAACTGCTGCTGCTGCTCTATCTATAGCTATTGCGCGCTGCTGCTGGATACGCTTGATACTCTTGATACAAATATTATATGTACACTCGTACATACATACGTACGTATGTACGATACGATATTATGTGAAATGTTGTTATATTACGTATTCCATTTAAACGTGAGTTGGAAGTTTGTATTGATTACTTTAAAACACGTAGTTATAGTAAATTTTACCTTAGTTATACCTTCCCTTTGAAAATGTGATTGCACATAGAGGTAACTCAATGCAAGTCCAAAATTAGAGTTGACATTACTCGTACATCCTTTCCATCTCGGTGTTCTAACTTGTAGTCCTAACAACTCTTGCGAAAATTCGAAACCTAGAGTTCGAAACTTTGCCAAGGTAAGAGGAGCGACTGACGAAAATATATTCCACCATAAAAATTTTTCTAAAAGCAGAGATTTTATAATAAGATTGTTCATCTATCTATAAAATGATTATATTGTAATGAACCTAATTTTAGTTGAGTTATATTACTTAAAACATTTGAAACTTTTTGCATATACATCAAATCTAATAGGATAACTTTATCATTTTTCATATCCAATAGCACATCCGTGTCATTAAAAATAATGCTCATGTATCTAGTCCAATTTACCTAGAAGAAAAATATTTTCTATGATAGAACACCTTTCTTTTACAATTTTATTTTATGATTCAATCAATAATTTATGACTTACGCTTTTCCATAAGACGTTGTCTGCACCAGGACCTCTAGCCAATTCTTCTAAGGTAACTTCGTGAAACAGGTGCCCGGCGCTTCGGCGAACTTCAGGAGGGGTCATAACCTACATATAATCCTGATTTACAATTGGATTCAACCGCCCACTTTTACATACATGTTGCAGGGTGATTTATAGAATGCGTGTATTTGTACGTACACGTCATGCTTTTGCATATTATTTGCAAAAACTAATGCAAATGTAATAGTGATTAATTCATTTAGAAATGTTCATTTTAACCGCGCGTTTACCGCCACCATTACCTCGCCACCATTACCTCTCGCCACCATTGCCACGCACCACAAAACCTCACCTTTGCAATTTCAACGGCAAAACTAACAATATCATCAGCAAATTCATCACCATCTACATCATCCGAGTACGTTTCCAACATTTTTCTAATATACATTTTGTAGTTGCTCACTTCGGTTGTAAATTTTTCTTGGTGTAATAAATATCGTTCGCCAAATCCGGGAGAGACTTGTTCAATCTGGAATCAAAGCGGATCAATTGAATTACGTTTCGTATATGTTGTGTATATGGGGTAACGTTGAGAAACGTACAACAATTTTATGTAAAGATGAATTTCTAACATCTTCTGCAACATTAAGTCCATACAAAATATTAATTCCTAAAAGTCTTCGTGCTCGTGCGACAGTAAAAAGCCAGTCAAATCCTGTTGAAATAGTAACGTTCGGAGGGTCAGCGGTTAATCCCACAGCTTTTAATACATCTTTTACTGGGTCCACACCTTTTGCTTCTAAACTCTCTGAGGGCGAAATAATGAAAGCGCAATAAAAATCTTTTCCAAACAAAAACACACACACACACAATAAACAAAACAATTACCATTTCATTAATACATAATATGTACAAATCAATTAATATTAAATTTATATATTGTATAAAACATAGACATAAACATAAACATAAACATTCTAATTTCATTTTATTGTATTTAATCTAAAATCGTTAAATATTATAACGCAGACAGACAGAATTGCTTCTTTTTGACGTCCGCCGTTTTATTGAATAATTTTACATTTCACTTTTATTTATTTAGTATTACCATAAAGTCATTATTTTTGCTGAATTTAAATAAAGATAATAAACTTGTTAATATTGCCATATTTCAATTTCGAAACTTTGAATGTTGTAAGAATGTAAATAATTATTTGTCAAAGTAATTATCAATTAGTTATCAAGTGTAATAATCACTTTCTAGATACCAATTTGTATTCGAATTCCAATTTGAGTTTGTTGAAGATGTCCTTGTAAAGTTTGTTACATGAGATATACTAGCATAGATATCTGCTGTCCCTGTGAATTATAGATATATATTAACTAGTGTACCAGTGTACTAAAATTACTAATATCTTTATGATAACGTGCTTCAGTAAAGATGTGTGAGGAATATTTTGAGAAATGTTTTAGAATGTGTTCAGCGCACGTATACCAATATCATCACCATCATCATCAAAGAAATTGGAATTTATAGACTATTGAGAATGAACCTAAATTATTCTCTTTTAAGGAACTATTCATATTTATTAAACTAATAAACGATGATAAATCCACGCTTTTGAATAATAATTTTATTACTTTCTCTTTTCGGCGCAAACAAAGCCCGGCCGACATTCGAATTAATCTAAATAATCATTAAAGTGTATTACGTTTAAAATGTGTAATTGAAATAATATTTATTTATTGGTGCAATGTTGTTTATTAATTATTAGTTACATTTCATTGCATGTCAATAAATTTTTTCTCCACATTAATTCAGTTAATTAAGCTTGATGGCAAAAAAATTATTTGTTTGAATCATTTCGCATTCAATATTAAATCGTAAAAAAGTTGGATTCGCATTTTAGCCCATACTACTGAAAAATTCAATACAAATTTAATTAAAATGTAAAATGATGTGAATTTTATTCAAACAAATCCTAATTTAGTGTTTTTAAATTTAAACACAAACAAACATTGCGCAATATATTATTATATAATATATTATTAAATAATTAGCTTCATTATTACGCATAAAGATTTACTTCAAATTAAAAGGTATTTGGATTCGTTAATTAATAGTTTAGAATTTTACATTGTTTATTACTAATGAAAGTGTTTAATGCTTTTAGATAAGCAAAAAGTGTTACATTTAAATTGTAAGAAGTTTGCTGCATTCACTTGGCGAACCATGTTAATAGTTGTTTAAATAATTTCAAAAAGTTATTAATAAAAACACACGCTTGAAAATGGTGATCGGCTAGACTTCGTAGATACATACGAGATCAAGAAAGCGGTAACAAATAATAAGATACTAATGAATGACCAAATAAATTTAGGTAGCTCATAATTACTCCAGTCTTTCATTTAATTCACCCTAAAATAAGTAAAAATGTAATCCGTTTCTATTCCTGGGCTTCTATAAAAGATTTTCTGAAATTATTTAAACATGTTACATTTAATTATTATCAAGCATTTACATTCTTCAAATTTTTGTTAATTAACGATTTTGTTTGTATATAGAAGGATGATGTCAGTATCAAACGATACATTAAAGCAGAGTAACAAAGATTTTTAGGAAGGCAAAGAAAGGAATTAATTAATGGTAAAATAATTTGACAATGTTAAATACCTCGTGGCCCGGCGGCATTAAAAATTGCGTAAAATTAAATTTATTCTACATTTGGAAATTTAAAGCATTTACCTTTTAACTCGAATATCATTTATTAAAATAAAAGAATGGTTATTGTTTAAAACCACTTAGTTTAATACTTTTATGCATTGAGCGAACTTAACTAAATTTTCTATACTTAAACTTTGAAAGTGTTTGAACATTTTAAGTCAAAAACTGCCAGATCATGAGAACAACAAAAAAGTGAGACATGATATAGATTAGAGGCAAAAGTGTAGAGAAAAATTAATTTTTTCTTTCTCGCTCTCTTTGGCTTTGGTGCGCGCGCTAACTTTTGGGATCAATTAATTTTCTGAAGGAAATTGAACGCACATCAGCAATTTTTTCTGCTCGGAAAACTTATCTTAAGTTATGACAACATTTCTGCAATAATTTTGATATTAGAGCGAATCGCTTAAAAGCACTACTTTTTGTTTATTCAGTAAAGAATAAATGAAATAGCGGAGATTAAAGTCACATGCACGCAATTCATGCGAACATGCATTTGATTTTAATGACAGTTTCAGATTACACTCAACGGCAAATTATTGTGACATTTGGATTTTATCAGATAAACCTCTATACTCTACTTTATGATAAATGCTTTGACTCGTTTTCTACTTTATGCTTTATTACTTTACACCAATTACTTGTCATGATTTTTTAATACAATTTCGTCTTCTCTCTGGCATAAAGAATATTTTCATCCCAATTCTTTTTATTATAATAAATTGTATTACCGTTGTCTGGCGCATTAAAATAAAACGTTAAACGTTTTTTGCTTGGCTGGAGATTTTTTTTATTTACTCTTAACATAATAGCACAAAGACAATAATCAAATTAATCATTTGTTAAGTATGATAAACTTAAAATTCCAATTCGCTTTCGACTTGATAAAACAATCACCATTGTATACTGTAATGTTAATAAGAAGCAACTGAAAAAAAGCTTCGAGTTAATTATAAAAAAGCATTGGAACATTGTCATTTTATATATGTCATCATAATAAGAGTTTTATTTATTGCAAATAAAGCAATATTGCATCAGTTTTTAATATTAGTTTGTACGCCACTTAAAAAGAAATTGTGTAATAAAAAGTTGATAGTTAATGAAATTTTCCTTTAATAACAAAATTACTACCGACTATCAGTTAATAAATAAATTTCAATTAAATTTAAAATGCTGAAATAAGTGGTCGTATTCTTATGAAAAACTTTAATATAATGTAATAATAATTAAAGGGTAAAGTAAACAATTACTTTTAGTTGAAGATAGTTTGGCATATAATTTTTGATTGGGTAAATAAAAGAAAAGTTTTATTTAGTTTTATAACTCATCATTCCTAAAAGTTAAGACATTTCATTTTGTTTTAACTTGTATTTGCAAATTGGAGTAAGCATAAAAGCCATTCTAGTAATAAAATTAATGCATTTGGCGTGGAATATGAGACAAAATGAGTGTAGGAAATGCATCCGAAAAACTACTAAAAAAGGTGATAGGAATGCATACGTATGACGATGCTTCCATGCTTCCATATTCTGTCACCTCTTCTTTTTATCCTCCTAAGACAACTACTTGTATAAAATTTTTGGTAGTCTAATCACGTGGCCCATTGGAATATTGTCGAGCCGACCATGCGTTCCCATCTACATCAATCATCATGGTAAATCCTACCATTTGTCACAAAATCCGACTTGTCATAAATACACCCCATTGCAAATCCTATACTATCTTATTGTTAATCCAATCATAAACAACTCAATTTAATAAACTATTTATGATTAATATTGTAAATACATAATATATTAAATGATATTTAAAAAATAGATCTATTACAATAGACAATATACAATATACTATATATTTGATGTAAATATTATGGAATGATAGGATTGTTATTATAGAAATAGAAAAACGGCCTCACATATGAATTGGTTTGATTTATTGTGGAGACTATAATTTTGGAAATAGTAAATTATTTTGCTTTCCTCATTTCTTATTAATCCAGAAAAATAATGATAGGATGTATTGATTTATGTTAAAGATAATTTTAATACACTGGTGCTTAAATTATTGCTGGCGCTTTCTTTGTTTTTGAATTGCAATTCACTCCCAAAAATAACTCCCAACTCGCACAAATTGTTGATTATTAACAAGCAGCAATGAATCAAATTAGAAATAAATTAGAAATCATAAATAATAATTGAATATTTTTACAGTACAGTCTGTCTCTAATTAGAATAAGGAAATTACTTGTTTTGCGTAAGCAAAGTCACAAGGTCTAAACCAGGTCATCAGTGAATACATTGAAAAGCACAATATTAATTTGCAATTAGAATTAAAAAAATAAATAAAGTATATTAATTGCACTCACTACATGGTTGTACAGTTAAGTAAGTTGATTACAGTATGGTTTTTTTAGAAAATATTCTTAAACTATTAATGGGAGTTTATCTAAATGATTTATGGTAGTTGCAAAGACATCAATTAAACTATCCTCGTAACTTTAGCCCCAATAAATTATTAATTTCGATATTAATTATGCGAACATACTTTATCAAAAAATCATTATTGTATTAATTTAGCAAAGTGGCCAATACGTACATTATAAATCTGTTTACGAAAGTCTAGTATGGCAATATTAATTATGAAATTTCTCTAATTGATTTTCTTGTATGCAATTTGATGTAAGTGCAACCTTCATTGATCTAATAAGTAATCATTTAAGTTGTTAGTTTAATAATAAATGTTGTCGTATGATTATGATAAGTTGAACTAAATAATGTAGATGTTTATAGTTTCGTTATTAATTGATTTGTAATAAGTTTGTACAGAATGATAGGTTATATGAGGCTTACGTTACAACGCGTTTATAATATATCTAAAACTTTTAGCAATTTATCAAAGTAAGTGGAAGTTTCATTAAAGCTTACCTGTATTCATACAAGTTCTGTATAAGATTTTTGCTTTTCGAACGCCTCGAGGTTCTGATAATTGTTCTTCAGCCTCCAACAATTGTCGCATGTCTTGTAAGAGGTTCTCCCTAAGTAAGGAAAGTCTGTCCCACGTGGCTGTCCAATCTGGTATTGGATTTGCTTTCATCCAGCCTCCGCAGGCATATTGATAGAAATCTGTACAAGGATCTGAGGAGATATCCATCGCTCGAAGGACTCGAGATGCTAAAAATCAAGATCGAGAGAGAATATAAAGAAATATTTTTTACTTAAAAATATAACCCAGATAAAGTCGGATTTCCTTAACATAGATATATTACATAAGAAAAGTACGATATACTTTTACTGGATGGGAAAAAATTGGCGCCCAATGAAATACAGGATGCTTCTCATAATAATACTTTATCTTACAATTGATATACACCAATTAATTTAATAGCAGATATAAATTATTTTATTTTCCCTCCCCTCTCTATTTTTTCTATCGAATCGAAAAATATTGCTGTGACAAATCAGAAGTTGCGTTGATTGAATAATAGGCTACGAATTTAATGCTATTAAATCATATTAGATTTTATAGTTTAGATTGATATTTCCTAGATGCTATTATTTCATATTTTCTCAAAAATAAAATATCTAAAAGTGGACGAAAATTATAGACGCTATCACAGAACGCAGTGAAGATATTTGAAAGTATCAAAGCATTAATTAAGTTAAGCGAATTGGAAGCGAATTTTCCAATATGTTTTTATTAAAATTGGTCTATGTAATTTCTTAGCTGGTCTGTAAGGGGTAATGAAAATATAATAATTATTTATTTATTATATTGAGTAAATTCGCACAGCTATGCAACAAGAGCAAAGAAAGTGATAGTAAACAGTGGCAAATATTTTAAAGCATATAAATTTTTAATCAAAATATTATTCTTATCTACATAGTGTCGCAAATTAATAGGTAGTAGACTTAATTAACAAATATTGTTGTGTCAAATCAGTAGTTGCGTTAATTGAATAATGCTATGAAATCATATTAGATTTTATAGTTTAGATTGATACTTCCTAGATGCTATTATTTCATATTTTCTCAAAAATAAAATATCTAAAAGTGGAGGAAAATTATAGACGCTATCACAGAACGCAGTGAAGATATTCGAAAGTATAAAAGCATTCCATGCTTTATCATGCTTTTATCTTAGAACAGATTAATTATAGGACGTATTCAAATGGCGCTAGTTTAATATTCAAATATACATATATTGTACTATAATATAAACTTGCGCAAGCCATTTTAATAAAAAAATTGTTTATTAAAACATAAATTTATTACACCGTGCATTGTTTTTGCCCGTTTATTAAATCCAATGCAAAAATATTGATTTGAAACAAAAATTTTAATACAGAAAATTTTATTGAAACTTAACTGCTTCAGAAAGTTACAATGCAAATTTGCGCATAATTTTAATAAAAAATTTATGTTTTATATCTAAGTTTCTTCCATGTAAATACGGAGATTTATGATTCTAGAAAGTTTACGATTTGTATGCATTATGGTGTAAAAGACATTTATTCAAATGTTAGTTAATTTATACATAATCAATATGAAATGTAATATTTTTCACTCATCAATATGATAGTGAAAGCAAAATATAATATAAATTGATTTAATTTTTTTAATGATTAGCAAAAAACCAAAACGTTTTAAAGAAGCGAAAGCAATTACTGAAGTGAGGTCTACTGGTCTGAAATAGGTCGATTTATAGCTAAATTACGACCCATAGAAAAAGTTTTACAAAAAAAGCTGCATCATTTAAGGAAACGTATCTATTAAAAATATTTTTAATTAAGCTACGATGTTCAACTACATGACTATTTTTTAGCGGTGAATCGATAAAATTTTCTGCTTGGAAAACTCATTTTCAAAAGTTTAATTTTAACAACAAAGTACATAAAATTTAGTTTAATTATAATTGTAAAAACTTAATGTTGAATATGCTCCATAATAACTCATTCTGTGTGAAAAGACCAACACAAATTACTCACATAAAAGTTTCTCGAGATAGACACGGGAAAAATCACTCATAGTAAAGCTTCTTCGGGTCGAAAATTACTTACCAGGAAAAATGCTCGCACACGAAAATAGGCTCAGAAAAATTCGTAGACGCGGAATATTAAAGTGAAAAATCTAATATATCAGATGCATATTTATTATATATAAAAAAAAAGATTGCATCTAATTATTTATATTGTGTGAGAATTCCAAAACTAGACATATAAAAATAGTATTTTCATTTAAACTTTTCGTAGAAATATTGGAAGTTGAAAGCGTTACAAATTATTTTATGATCCTATGTAGTTTATATGACACATAGTTTAGATTTTAAAGTGAAATAAAAGGTATAACTGCAATGCTCGGCTAGAACCTAGTTTTTAGTCTCAACATTTTCAATTGAAGATAGTCTCAGTGCGATTATTTTTATTCGAGCTGTTTTATTTTGTACACATGCACACGCTCGTATCTTTCAATTTTTCTTTGTGACTCTAGATAGCTACAGCTACAACACTAAACAAATTCATTTTGGAAAACAAATTATAAATGAATCATTTTATATTCATTGAAATTTCTTGCTTAAATTAAACCATCTTTTCTGAATATAAAATTTATTAACTTGTTATTGTTTTTGAGAAGATTATGAAAATTTTAAATAACCTCCTAAGCAACATAAAATTAGATATTAGAGAAATGTAAGAAGAATGGTAATAAATAATGCATTAGAATATGATTTGTATGTAAAAATGTTGTTTAATTATGTCTTACATGCATATAATTAAGTTATTCACGTTAATTAGAGCATACTTTACCAGGTTTATATATAATTTAGACGTTCGATGAAATGTGTCAGCGTTTTTAATAGCAATAATGTAAATATTTAGTTAACAAGTTATCCAACATGCACCAAATAAGACGTGTAATTATAATGCACCACCACCTCTTTTATTGCATACATTTTTAGTGGCAATTAATATCTGTCTTGGCGTGAAAAATGAATTCTATATTTGAAAAATGTAAAACATGTCTTGGAATAACAAATTTTGTAATACACTATTTAAAAATGCCATAAATCATTAGTTAAATATTATTAATCAGCATTGATTTATTTAAATAATCAGCCTAGCATCCTTTAATATAGTGTACCTAATTGTGTTTTACTTCCTTAAAATATTTCCAACATTTACATAATACATAAATAATTTTTCAGTAATTTATATATAAACGAGTCATTGCAAAATAAATCCTAGAGCTTATATTGGTTATGTTGTAAATTAAATTATTTGCAAACTGTAGACGGTATCGCACTTTTGTTCTTGTAACATTTTGTAAAAGCACGTGACTGCAATGTTTTGCTATAAGATTATATAAACACACGTATAAAGTATATAGTACAGTGATACCTCAGCTAACATACTTAATTCATTCCAAAATATCGTTCGTTAAACGAATTAGATTTTCCAATAATTTTTTATTGAAATTTGTCTATGTAAGGTGTAGTTTAATGTAATAAATAATTATTTATTTACTGCAATGTGTAAATTCTTACAGCTTTGCAACAAGAGCATAGAAAGTGATAATAAACAGTGGCAGATATTTTATTAATTTTCCATCAAAATATTATTTTTATCTATAGTGTCACAAATTAATGATCACTAGGATAGATAGTTAACTTAATTATCAAACATTATACAATATTTACGTATATGTGCGCAAAAAACTAGGCATAGTATGTAATTTTTGTTCAATAAATGACAATGAAGCTAAACAACGTATTTTAATGAAATTACAAACGTATTAAAGAAGGATTGTCAATAGTACAATTCTTACCTCATAATATATCGAAGTGTTGACTTTGTAGCTGGTTTTATTTAATTTAATTTCAGTTAAAGTTAATCATTTACCACAATACATACAAATATTATATATTGTATTATTAACTAAAATAAATATTCTAATACACAATAGCAAAAACACTTTCCTAACTCTAATACGACACATTTGAGGTCTGGACCAAAAAGTACAATAACAAGGTCATTGCAACATTGCAAAAAATAACAGTGCAATGTTGCTTCTATATGAACACTCATCTCTTTTTTAACGAATTTGATATAACACGATTGATAATCTACCTGTTTAGTGAAATGTAATTAGTTTGTATAATATATGTATGTAGAAAAAAATGCAAACAAAAAGTTATGTGATCACAGTGAGAAGAAATGTAGAAAGAGTGAGTATTAATTGTAATTTAGATAATATGTATTACATAGTCAAAACATGTTTTATTTTTTTTATTTTACATATTTTTGTAACAAAAGTAGAATAATTCAATTAATTTTCAACGCCGATTCAATAATTAAGAAAGGGTTGTGTAAAAAGGTGTCAAATTTCACAAAACCGTTAATAGATTAGATCAAAGACGTTTGGGCCAAGGGTTTTTTTGGCTATCATTAATTTTTTATTGGTTTAGACAAACAAATGCAGAAATCAATGATATAATACAAATTTATAAAATAAAATTTACATCGTAATCGCACATTTTTCTTATAAGAAAAGCATTGTCTTGGTCTCGTTAACACAAAACGAACATCAAACTTTGTAACAATCATCATAATAATTTTGGTTTTCTACCTTGTCATATATATTTTATACTAAAGTAATAATTTCTCTTTTGCACGGTTTGTGGGAAAAGATCTATAATTTTTTCATCTTACACAATATTTACAAAAATTTTATCATTTAGCACATATATTTTTTACATAGATTTTTGGCTCGAGTTTTTTCGCAATGTATCTACCATTATAAAAACGAGTTAGCTGTATATGCTTCCAAGTTTTAAGTCATTATCTAAGGTGTTGGTTAAATACAATACCATTAACATTTTAAATACACAAATTAGTTATTTAACCAGCCGTTAATAATATGCATATACATACACAGCATTTGATAAGCACGCATTTCTGGTAGTTTTCAGCAATTTAATGCTAAAATTCATTGAATTTTCGCCTATCGTTCAAATAACAGTCAAATATTGTAAACAGTTTCGAAAATTATGAGAGAAATTTCCTTAAACTAATGTCGCTGACAACATTAATTCATGCATTTAATAAACTTTCAAACTTGATATAAACTCCTATACAAACTTATTTGTTCGGTACTTTTAGCGTCAACCTACTAGATTATAAAACAAATTAAATAATTTTATAAACAAACTAGGTTGTTAAATATAATTACCGCATTAATATTTTTCAGTCAAAGATTTCGAACAATCAAAATATAATTAATTGCCGACCATTCAAATGGTAATTAATATTATAAGCAAAACTTTGCGGATTTACAGTATTGCTAATGTAGCATAGAGATTTGCTACCTAAAAAATATGTATCCAAACTTTTGTATAAATCAATTGTAAATTTAAATAATTAATTATTCATTACCACTAAAGCTCCAACTTAAGTAAATATTTGTTTTTTGAGTTTAATGTCATTCAGATTAGTGGAATTTAAACTTCCGTAATTCTTTTATTACGTAACACCATTGTGCTAACATTGTTAAATGATTCATTAATTTCAAATTTATTGTTGATGCCTTTTTTCAATTTATCATTAATAATATACTTCACCTAACGCAACTAATTGCTTCAATTTCGTAGACAGAATGGTTCATTTTTTACATAGTTGCTAATTTTCTTTATTTTTTTTATTAATAAACTAATCAAAAATACTTATTATTCATATATCCAGTAAAATAAATATATTAAATTATTTAAATTTTTTTAATGAACAAACGTGCGTCACGTAAATATTATTCAAATATAATGTTATTAACATGGATTACGAATGCCATATTGTCACTTTATTAAGCTGATTATGTAAAATACATAAAATTTTGCGTTTTTTATTACATCGTTTTGACTAATTAAATGTGTCGATATTATTGTGCATTCATAGAATATGTAATTTAAAAATATGTAACGTAACATAAAATAATCTAAATGAGTATTCATATAAATTAAAACACTTTTTTAATTTAGTTCTCGTTCATATTATGAATAAAATAAAGACAAAGAATCAGCAGCGCTGCTGTACAGGAGAGATATTAATAATTAGGTGATGAAAAATGGAAATGTGGACTATCTAGTTTACTAAATTAAGTGAAAATTGAATCAATATTTAATGGTTAGCTTTCTATTAGGAGCAATTACAGCAATTTAGTTTCTAATTATATCATGGAAATGCGATAATGTTCTTGTTGAAGAGAAAAGTGTGCAATTTTTAAGAAAATGAAAATGAATATATTAAAGTTTTGGTTTTAACTAATTTGCGAACATTTCGTTGAACAAATATTCCTTTTATAAGTTGCCATTTAATTTCTCGATTATAATCGTCAATTTACTTAAGATTACATAATAAACGCGCATTTTCGCATCTTTAATTTCCTTTTCATTTAACTTTGAACATCATTTTTTTATTCTTAATACCATCTTTACACTTGAAAGATTCAAACTGTATTTATCGTTAAATGCAATTTACCAGAAAATCACTTTTAAAATAAATTTGTTTATTAATTGATAATATAATTAAAAAATGTGCGTTTTTATCTTAAATAAAATACGTACCTGTGTTAACGCATTGTTCTGTAACACAAAGGTTTCCATTTTTGGCAAGCATTGAAGCAGCTAAAAGGACAATAGCTCCAACCAGGACAAGAAATAGATTGACGGAGATGAAAATAAGAATTGGGAACCTTAAGAACGTATCTGTTGTCCTGAAACAAAAGGATTCGCTTAAATCTTTCTGTTTGCAATTCTCATTCATTTTACTTTTAAACAACAGCCTTTAAATTATACCTAAAATGAACATTTTAATTAATAAAAAAAAATTTACACAATATTTTAATTAAAATTAAATATCTACCTTCTTTAAGTTCTCATTACAATTACAAATACCAATATATATATATATATACGATATATATTTTCTGTTGGATTGAATTGAATTACAACCTGAATTCCATCAACAAGATCAACTAAATAAAACTTTGCATTATATTGTATATTATGTTCTAATGGTAGCAACAGACTGGAAAAATAAATCAATTACATTAGCACAAGTGATCGTTGTAATTGAAACTTTAACTTATTTTATTCTATTGAACCGTTTTTTATTTTTATCATATAAGATTGGTAATAGAATTCGATTGAATTTGAATTGGAAAATAAACCGATTTAAATTAAAATAAAAATATTCTAGTTGCAATATTTGACAGACAACACATTGTATTTTACAATTGATTTTAATTGTTATTTTAAATGAATTTCTATATGTACTATTATATTGTAGTATCGTATATATATAAAAAAAATACCCACAGAGCAAATGGGTTTGATTTTGCAATATATATATATATATATATACGTTATAATAAAAAAGTAATAAATTAAAATTAATTGTAATCCATTTAACTTGTGTTGTTTTATTTTTTTTTTCGTTTTCGTTTTCGTTTCGTAGGATAATGATAAAATTATGTTTAATAGCATATATATCATAATTAGTTTTAACCCAAAATCTTGGGATGGAACTCACATAATTTTAGATCATTCCCTATTAGTCTTCATAACAATGAATATTAATATAATAAGCATAATGAAAATTGCGCTATAAAAACGAAGGTAATTTACATAAATAATCGTATAAGATAATAAAACAAAAACTCAAATTTACTCTTTTATATTTAAACCATCATTGTTAAAAATTAAATAAAAAACTAATTAATTTTGTTTTTTCTGTGTGTTGTGTGTTGAATGTATAGTCTAAATTACTTGCTGAGTTTTTTTTGTGTTTAACAAAAAAGCATTTAGAATAGAAATAATAAATTCAACAGCATTACAGAATGTTTGTTGGTGTAAATGAGCTGCAACTTGGTTAACGTTCCCTAACGTTCGTTTTTTACATTCGCGCAAAAAATATCCATATTTTTTATTAATTTGCATCTGCATATAAGAAGTAGCGTGAAAGGGGGGAGCAGTATTGCTCTTCAAAGCTTTGATAAATATAATTAATTAAATTAATTGTCGCAACGATAAAATGCGCCAATTATATTTTAAGGAATCTCATATTGCAAATAATTGTCATTAGCAAGATGATATATGCGAATGAATTGTATGCTATATTAGAGGCTATCTATTAGTGAATACTGAAGCCTTCAGATAATTCAACGCTTAATTATTATTGCTATTAATGTATAAAGTAATAAGCCTCCTTGAATGATGACCTGTCTAATTAGATTTTCTTTACAAACATATAAATAACTGAAGTGAATTTATTTCAATTTATATTCATTTAGAAAAATGCATTGCTTAATTTAAATTTTAATAATAAATCAAATTGGCTTAGTCTCTTTATCATCCATTTTCTTATTTAAATTGAATTTAGTGACAACTTGATAACATAAGACTGGGAAAGTATTACTAACTAGAAATCACTTAACATGTACTCTGCTCTGCTCTGCTCTGCAATATAATATTTTAATTTTCATTTTCAATTCAAGTATTGATCGATTTCATTACGAATCGCATTTTATAATAAGAACTTGACTGTAATATGCGTTGAATTTAATGTCTCGGAAACTAACTAAGTTATTTCTTGGCTGTAAACGACGCACATCCTTACAAAGAGCGTTTATATAAAATATTTTCTATATTATATTAAAATTACGACATATAAACTGCGTTTGGTATCCAACATAAATATTCTCACCCAGCAAAATGTTTTAATAAACAAAATTAGTTTCGTCTTCTGACAGTCGAAAAATGTATTCCATTCCGAGAAAAATTGTAAAAATGACTGAATTATTTTACATAATTGAATATTTATTTATGTAATATGACAACAATATTTTATCATTATGAAAAGTGTATTCAACAACAAATTCTCTTGCAGATCAATCCAATAGACCGACATTGAATGTATTCAAAATATTATTACTAGCGTTTATACTTGACATGTTGAATTTTGAATCATTTAAACGTCATTTTATTTATCTAGACGTCGTAACGTAAAATAATAAAATTGCTTTTCTTTTTCGACCCAAAAAATAATAACTCTTTTGTAGTCTAATAACGCAGTGTTTCGTTTGATTGCCTCAGAGATTGATTTATCATTTTACCTATTTTTACACCAACAATAAATCAGTTTCCAGCAGCAACCACTTTGAAACCGTATTATATAATACAATATAACACTATTGAAATTTTTATAATTGCTTTAAATGTATATTTTCATAAATCTATTAAGATTTAAGAAGTTTTCAATCTGATACGTTTATATAGAAAGTTTTAACTTCTAGGTGATCTTCTTATCAAGTTATACAAACTTATTGTTAGTTGAATTTAAAGTACTAAGTAATATACTTTTCAACAACAAGAAATATTATATATTACGCTGACTTATAAAGTATAAAGTAATTAATTTGAATTTTCACGTATAATATTAATCAATTTTCTAACTAAATGTTTCAAATAGAACGACCATGTTGGTTCATTTATTTATAAAGAACTCAAACACGTTTCCTAGATATAAATTAACGTTACTTTCATACCTACCTCTTTGAATCAAAGGAAATATAAAAATTAATTACAAAATTTTTATCATTTAGCACTGCAAACTTAGTTGTAAATCTTTTTAAACTACAAATATAATATAATGAAATACATGTTACAACTACACCTAATTACACTCTGTTTTTTAATATCATTTAAATAGATTTTTACATTTCAAGCATAATTTGTTTATGCATGAATAGTTTTTCTCAGTATTTCATAAAGCAGATACATATTTAAAATGCACAAATGCAGTGAGTGCATCATGAATTAAAATTGTAAAAAACATTTACATAAATTAATAATTTTTTCAATTAATCAATTTGTGAGTGACAAATTGTTGCATATATTTTTAAAACTCATCAATATTTTATATTCAATTTGGCTATCTAAACATTTTGCTATAAAAAATGTAAATGTCAAAGATCTGCAAAACGATTTAATTCTAGATGCTCACAATTTGCATGCAAATTTTTCAGCATTTATTAAAAACAAATCTACATACGATTTATATCAATACCAATAAATAACAAACCGACGGCAGAAACATGAAGAAAAAATGAGTTGCGCGCACGAGTGAAAGTAATTACATAATAAAAACATAAAATTGTTACTTTCTCTGTGTCTGTATAAATACAATTTTGCACTTGATAAACTTACGTGACAATTAATCTATTTGCGAAAAAAAATAAGAATTACAAACTATTTTAAATATTCATTAATCTAAACTGTGTTGAATTAAGACAGTTCTCTAATTACAAATGATAATAGTCTCTTTGTTACAGCGCAGCTAATTATGTAATTTAATAATTACCTTGTTGGTTGACGCTCGTCATGTGGACGACAGGTATTCTGCACTGACACCTGAAAATTAACTTTATTATTATTAATTAAAGCATAAAAGGTGTGACGTTGACTTCGCCAAAGAAACATAAAAAACTCGAATTAATGAATTAAATATGAGCATCGTAAAACGAAATTTAGTTTGTATGCGATTAATAACGACTCGACCCACAATCGCAATAAATTTATCTACAAATCCAAATTGCCTTATTACAATTACAATTTTTTCGATTTTTATGTGATGTTTTATTGATTTTTTTCTCTTCATTTTTTTATTGTATGCGTAAATAATTCAAACTTAAATTTTTGTGTATTCAGTACACCTTAAATTTTTCCACTTTCATGATTTCGCATTGCACTTTTTTGCTCCATTTATTTTCGCAACATGCAATTACGGTTCGAAAAAATTAAAATGCTAATAAATATCAGTTTTTTATTGATGACAGGTTGATTTGATTATGATCTTTTGATAGAAATTTTTAATACAATTTTATTTAATCAATAGTCAAGCTTTATTTGATGCAATTGTTTTATAACCTATATTCAAATTTTAATTAAATTTGAATTTCTACTAATTAATTTTATATCGCTATTTTTTGATTCAATTAAAATTATTTTGATTAATATAAACAATATAATAAAAATAAAAATTATTTAACGCGTGTCATTATTTTATTTGCGCGATATTTTTAAATCTTTAAAATTAAATCACAATAGATTAACAAATAAATGAAACATTGTTGTAAATGTATAATGCAATACAAATATTGCAAATATTTTTGGAATAATAAAGCTTTTCAAATTGCATATAACACAACTGCAAGTACGGATTAACAATGTAATTCATACATTTATCAATTTTTCGTTTCGTATTGTATTTTGTTATAACATTTATCTAAACAGTTATTTTCTCCGATGCTTAGTAATTAGGTAATAATGTATATATTGAATATAGTAATTTAACTTTCATTTTGTGTATTTTATTCATAATTGTTTTATAAACAATCATGCACACTAACATGTAGTCTAAATATTCATTCTCGAATATAAAAAAATCATTTTATTTTATTTAATTACTCATTATTATCATGCGAATAATAAATTATATTTTAAATACACCTCAACACAATATCTATCTATATGAATAAACACACGCATCATAAATTAATCATTTGAGAATTTATGCAAAGAAAAGATTTTTACAAGATAATTATAATATATTTTTTGTTTATGTCATGTAATCTCTTCGACAAAGATATTTTTACGCATAATATCACAAGATCATCACATTCCTAAACAAAACATTTCCATTTTTATTAAAAAAAATTTAGAGAATAAACTTTCATTCATTATTTTGGAAATAACAGAGATTCGTTCATTTGTTGAAAATAATTTCGAATGCGTTTTATTACATTTTTATTGTAAAAATGTTCAGTGATATACATTATAAAGTTATATGATATGTGAAAAAAGGTAATTAGCATTTTAATAAATTCGAACAATACTAATTTAAAAACTCTACTTAATAAATTACAAAGTGGATTTTATACACGGCTATGATTACATGGTTGTTGATTTTATTTTTCGGCGAAATATTGACGCCAATAATGTAGGTAAATTTGTTTTCGGTTTCTGGGAAATGTATAGTAAACAAATGTTACTTTACATACCATCCCCTATCATATCACATCACATATTAAAATTTTTACGAGTCCGGCTTCTTTGTCATATGTGAAGATGCTCACTCACCCAGAACATGCAAATTCATTTATTTAATCAACTCTTAATTGTGCGAATAGATAAATTTTCGGAATAAATGTAGCACAACATAATTTTGTTATTAAAATGATAAGTGTGGAAAAACGTGTGACAAGAGAGTAGAAATAACAGAAACCATAAGTGCATTATGATTATCATGTTAAAGGATTATGTGATAATTAAACTTTACAATTACATTTGCAAAACTTTGCAATTTCATACAAAAACGTGTTTTTAATTTTTTTTAATGTTGAAAATTGAAAATTATTTTAGTGTTTCGCCGGTTTTTTACGAGAAAGAAATGAGAAAAGCAAATACGTGTGCGTTCTTTTTTGCTGTTTGTTTGTAATAAATTTAACGCAAAAAATAGCATAAAAAAGATGAAAGATTAGAATTATCTATGAGTTTGTGTTCGTTTTCGTTCCCTGCATAAAATATACGAAACGAGAAGGAAATTTGAATTTTACTCACGGTCTTGTCGGCGTGAGTAGATTCGGTTGTAAGAGAAGCAATAAATTGGCCCATATTAATGTATGTATTAAGAAAAATAATCAATGTAATCTTTCACTTCCGTATTATTTTAATAGCGTATGCATTGCACATTCACTTAAACAACACAAACCACTAATTGTTTGTTTATCAACAAATCATATTTACTACTACACCAACAGTAGCCACAATCAACTAGTTTAGAAATTAAACCCCTGTCGTAATAAAAACGCTTCAATTTTCCCTCCAGCTATCTCTTTCAACCGGCCCCCTCTTTTCAATACGCTTTTTATTCTAACAAATTCATTTACAATTACTTACATAATTGCTTTATTCATAAGTTGAATGTTAACGTCAACTCATACGATGCATAAAATTTTAATAGAATATTTTGATGGTTCAATTTTTATACGATTCTATATTATGTATTTACAATTTACAATTTACAATTTACAATACAATTATATTATGTAACAAAACGGACATTATTTTATATTAATAAGTTCAATTATTGTGCTATAATCAAGTGAAAGGTGTTAAATTAAATCAATCTTACCCCAATTATCATTACGTAATTCCATTCTTCGACAGGATTTTATTATACATATAACATAAAACGATATGAGTTATTAATAAGCCACCGTAATGATGATATTTAATGTCGTTAAGATTTTATTGGTTTCTACCGGAATTGAAAATTTTAATAATTAAGACGTTTGCCGAGAGTGAAAGTCAAATTATAAATTCATTGGATTTTACTTGAAGTTTTCTAAATTTTTCGTAATTACAAATGGGATGCTGTGCGTATCGTAAATTTGTTTGCTTTAATAAATACAATAAACGTATAGGGGAGAGTGAATATTGTTCTTAAATAACAAATAACGAATAAATTGCAACTAAATAAACAATTTCCGAATTAACGTTGTTCAGTATTAAAAAAGCAAAAACAACGCAAAAATCACGAAGGGGCAATGGCGAAACTGATAGGGTAATTGCGCTGTAATTAATAAATTACGTAAAAAGCTACATATTGTAAACTCGTCGTTATTTTTAATTTACAAAAATCGCATTTGTAATTATCAGGGATGTCCTGTAAACTGCATTCCGTATGGACCTTCCCGAATATAATTTACATCTAAACCATCATTGCCTTTTCCAAATATATATCAAATTAAGTTAGGAAAGTCATTAGTTGGACAAATTTTATTTCAAGAAGATCTGAAGGGCAATTCAGTGCAAATTATATCTTAACATATTCAACAATGCACAGCATAATGCTTTATTGTATATATATTATCAGATCCAGAAATAATTATTATATTATATATAGAAATAATTTGGCTTCAAACACAAAATATTATTTGCAAGGATTGCTAATTTATTTGTTGACGAACTGTCGTCATTCTGCATTATTTTAGCTTACACAATGTTTGCAAGGCACTGATGCGTTTTTCTGATCTCTACACGTAATGATTTTTAAGATAGACCAGGTTACGCCATTACCCAACTTTCCCTTATATATAGAAACTAAAACTATTGCTTTATGCCTAAAAGTTTTCCAAGTTAATGACCTGTCGTTTTTAGTTGCGAATATTTATATTGAAATTATTTGCAGAATTTACCCTCAAATATATTTTTAGTTTATTATATTTATCTCTTATATTTTTTATATGATATAATTGCCAAACCATTGAGCGATAACTCATTTGTTTTCTAGACAATCCGGCACGAAACTTAATGATACCATGAAAATTTTGCCACACTGTGAGCAGCTTTAAATTGTCGCTCGGAAATAAATATTATACAAGATATAAATTTCGTAAAAAGCATTTGTCGGTTTAATACAATAAAAATGTGCTTTAGTAAAAATGGCAAAATTGAATAGAGCGCGGTAAGTTGTAAACAAAATAAAAGTATTGACGCAAATAAAAACGATTTTGCATAGAGAAAGTCGTATTAAATATGTGATTTATGCGATACATTCAAATAAAATTTCATGGTTAATAATTATATTCTAATTACTCCACCGACAATCACTGAAAATAATTTTAATAATTAATTACATTTGTATCGTAGTTATTGCTAAGAAATATAAATATAAGTTGAAAGCCAAGGTATGTGTTTATAAAATATTTTCTTTAGTAATTATTTTATGATTTTCCTATCTTATTACAATTTAGAATGTTTAATAAACGAACATTATTTCTCATAAAACATGTACAATTTGAGTTCCTCTATTTCATATTAATTATATTTTATTACGTTCAACATTTTATTTGTTAAATTGAAGCAAAAAAATAATTTGTATAATATTTATCTATAATAAACAATTTCTGCATTTTTTGATATCGTATTACTCGTATAAAATTTAAATTATTTAATTTACTGTCATACTAATTGAAGTTGTAATTAGTATATGATTTAAATACTAATTAAATATCAATATTAATTCAAAAAATGGTTGCATTATTGAACGATTAGTGTATGCAAATTGCTTGTTATTACTCTATATAGCATTTTTGTTCACATAACAAATTCAGCAGACTTTTGGGAATTGTTCATCACCTCGCTGGCCACCAGATACTGATTTTGTAATCAGTTTGTAATATTATTATCTATGTATATTTAATACCATAGAAAATGTCATCAATATTGCGTTCAATAGTGTGTTGTAATAACAAGAATTTAATTAATCATTTGCGATTTGACGATCGTAGAAATTTCTAGATTGATGAAATATCGATAGTTGAACGGCTAATAATAATTGAATTTTACTAAAGTAGTCGAACAAAAGACCATTTTTAATCTAATAATTAAATGAATTGCGTTAAATAGGTATGAAAATTTCATGCGTCACACAAACAGCGATTTTATTCATTTTCCATTGATTAGGCATGAAAAAGATAAGAAAGAGCTGAGCAATGATAAAAGAAAATTAGATACACATACCCACATAGTCTAGCAAAAAAAATACTTTACTTGATTGGTTTCTGTCCTATCACAATAGCTATCTATAAGATTTTTTCTATGTGAAAATTTTTGTTTGACTTTCTTATTGAACATGATTATATGTTTCGAACATCATAAATCAGAACACCATAAACCACAATAAATTACAGTGTACACAAACAAGGTAGAAAAACTGTGATATAATTTTTTCATAATTGAATACAATTTCCTTATTCGACATTAATCAATGGAGCAATGTTTTTTCTGTAAACTGTTACCTTTCTGGTTTAATAAACTTTCCGTTGATTAATTGCGCGCAGTGAAAATGATTTTATGTTACAAAGCGCACCATTTCTATGACATCAAGTTATTACATCGATCTACTTAAAATTATGTAAAACTAATGAATGGTTTCAATCGTTGCAATTAAATACTTTCATTGAAAATTTCATCATTTTTCTGACCATTGCAAAAAAAACGTTTTTGCACAAAAGAACTTTTACATTGTATATTGTATATCTACTTCCGTACATTTTAATTAAATAAATTAAACTATCTTAAGGTTGTTACACCTGATTCACATCAGAATATGCTTCTACATGTAAATCTCATGGCAACAAGTTTCTTTCATACATTTTGGATTATATCTACAATACGTATATTAATTCGGATATCGAAATGTAAAGTGTAATAATTCTAATACAGATCTAGTGATGTGAATGTCATCAATTGTTTATGTCAATTAGTACTTATTATATTCATTCCGTTGTCAATTAATATTGTTTTGCATTAAAACATAACACACCTAAAGTGTAGCATTAATTAATTATATATTTGACTACATACGGTCACAATATAAAGTGAAGATAATTGTTTGATTGCATTCCTTCGTTTTTAGTTGATTTTAGTATTAATCCACATTTTATATCTTTTAACTGTTTGCTTTCGTTATGTTTAGGACACTATTTGTAGCGAATTTCGTGTGAGATTTAAGTTTACTTTACAGCTTAAATAATTTTGATATATTAATTACTAAGGGCGTAATTCGAAATATGCCAAAAGCGATGTATAGTGGGAAAATCTTTTGGAACATCCTTAAGAAATATTAAATAAAACGAAACTCTAATATAATAATAGTAATGATATTAGCACATCATTTGTTCTGCGAAACAATGTTTTCTTAAAGATGTGCGCTTGGACAGACGGAGCGCGCATTAATACTTGTATATTTTTAGTGGCACCCAGATTTTTGGTATTTTTCACATTGATTTCAATTATTGGCATAACATTTACTTGTTCCTCCAAGGTTTAGTTTTATCTATATTTCACGCTATGCGCACTATCTATTTATGTTGTATTGAAATTATTTTTATTTTTCTCGTGATTTTGAAACCAGATGAATTTGAAACACTTGTTCAATGCATTTCATCTTCATAGATTTCTCGAGAAAATTTAACTTTTGCCAATATTGGCATTAGGTTTCACGTTTTACCGCCAATAATAATACGTTTATTAAGATAATGCCCCTAACTAAACACTTCAACATTCAATTTCAATTACTGGGACTAAATATTTCATTATTAAACATTTTGTGTGTATCAATTATTTTATAAATTGCTATTACAAGCTAGAGGTATTTGATATTTATTACAATTTCAATTTCAATTCATTTTGCTCGTCATACGTGGCACTTGCTATACGAATCGTACGCAATAATGGTTAATATATTAATATTATAAGATAGCAAAGGATGCAAAATAAAAAACAGCTGAAAGAAGTTTTTCCTTGCAATTTTATTTCTATGGAACGTAGTTATAATAACTATAAATTTCTGATAGATTTCTTATTATTGCACGTTTGCGAATTGGAAAAACTTTTATTTGAAGTTACTTTGATTTACAATGCAACAATAATACAAACAAAATGTTTCAATTTATTTTCAATATACATAATATTTAACTTATAATTTATTTTGCTGCATATTATTGCTATTAAATATTTTTGCTTGTGTGTTTGTTTAATGGTTTAGTAAACAATTCAATTTTTTTCCAAAAAATATGATGACAAAGTAATAACAATAACAAAACACTAAAAAATGTTTGTTGAATTGTATAGAGTTGTTATAAATGTGAAAAGTGTGGGATGTGACATATTTTCTGAAGATTCTGAAGGAATGACAAGACATTCTGGGCACCCAATAAATAATCTAACAGCCAAAATACAAATATGTACAGGATACATAAATTATAAGCGGCCATTTACATTATTTATTATATAGAAAAATATTTCTTTAGTTGTAAAAACTAATATTATTTATGCTGCACGACATTTAATATAAAAAAACAGGCAAAACTTGCACACTGCACACATTTCGTATAGGAGCACAAAACATTCCATTTCAAATAATAAACAATAGTGTTGCATTTTTGCCCACCCAAATCCTATTCATTAATAATAGATTATTAAGAACGGTCACAATAAAAAAAATAATGCAAATTAATAACTTATATAACGTATAATATTGTATTATTTCCACGCTTCACAAAAGATGCTTAAAAAATAGTTGTAAAAAATTGGCGGTCTTATGTAAATATTAGAAGAATTTAAATTGGCTCATTTACTGTTCTATTTTATTCTATTTATTTACATATAAGTATTTATTAGACACGTCAATGAATTCAAGTAAGTAAGTAAGTGTTGTACAATATATTTTATTAGTTTAAACGGGAATCAGTGATGACATCATTTTGAAGATAGTTTGTAGTCGTAAATAACATATTAATTCATAAAACAAAAATAAAAGTTTGTGGTGAGAATAATCTATATTTATGCGATCTAAAAAAAGTTGTGAAAAAGTAGAGTCGAATGATATCGAAGTTTGAAAATACCTTTTAGCCTTTTCACCACTGAATCCTAATATATGAATTCAAAATTATTATAGATTCAGACAAAATTGTTTTCAGACGAAAACAAAAAAATATACGATATGAGAACGAGTTCATTTTAATTCTTTTCAACTATACTCTGCAAAACTTTAATCTACTATCTTTAAATTGTTGAAACTGTCACTTCAAAAAATATCGCTCATGCATTTTGCATATTAAACTTTGTTCCGTTAACAAAAACAAAATAAGTGTATAGAAAAGTTTGCTGTGATATTATTAGAGCGCTTTCTAAAAATTTTTAGCTTTGGATTAATTATTTAAATCGAGATTTAATTTGCTTAAAATAATAACTTGAAAGTGTATTAAAATGCGCTAATTATAGGATTATTTTCAATTCAAGCATACCAAATATGAATTTTTCGTCGTTTTAAATATCGTATAAAAGCCTTTTTTATGAAATTAATACGCTTGGAATAATAATTAAACGCTTTAATTGGATGAAAAATCACCAAAAACTAGGAATGTATGTAATATATCTAGACGTAAAAATCTATGTTAATTTATTTAATTTTATTTAATAAAAAAAACGTGTTAAAATAAAATATTTAATTTACTCACCAACCGTATCTAATTCATACCTAATTTCTGGTAAATATTTAACTAATTAATGCTAATTTACTGCACAAAGACGTTTTTAAATAAACGTTAATTTTATCATATACCTACATGTTGTAAAAATGGAATAATCATAAATGTAATGCAATTAACTTAGTTTCTTAATGTAATTTCCTTTCTACGGGTTTCCATAACGTTGTTACATATACTAATTATTTTACTGTTGAACTTTGATGAGATAAATCCGTTCGATTAGAAAAATGTACTCATAATTTAGTTACCCAGTTATTATTAACTTAGAAGAAAATTGAAGCAATTTAAGTTAACCTAATTATTGAAAAATACCTTATTATGATTGTTGAATAAATATATTAGTTTAATGAACTTGCATTCATACATTACGTAATTAAATGATTATTACAATCTATCAAATCTCTTGTTATTGTAATTAGATCATTTTATAATATAATTTTCCGATTATATTTATTCATTGGTTAATTTGCTAATTAATATTTCCTATTTGTACCATTAATTAGATTGCAGTTTGGCTGTACGTTATGAAAACTTACAAAAGATTTCTGCTTCTTAAAGCTTTGGGAAAACTTTCCATTGTAATACAGCTAAGTCATTACTTATCTATAAATTTTATATTATTTCCTAAAAATTAAATTCGAGAACTGCGCTAAATCAATTCCAGGTTTAAATTTGTGCTATATTTTAATAACAAAAATTTATTGCTAAATTTTATGGTATTTAATGTGCGAGTTTTATGAACTCGAGATTCGATACAGCAGCAATGAAAAATATGACTATATATGCGATCATTCAGAATTTAAGTGCCTGATAAACGCTCAAATAATTATGCGTTTTAAAGAAAAACAACGTTTTAATAAAATAATATTATATTTTCTACTAATTAATGTAAGAATCATAAAACTATGCTAATTGCTTTTAAGAAATTGTTTGTAGCGAAATGCATGTGAGATTCAATTTTACTTTACACTTGAAATGATTTTGATATATTATTTAAAAAAGGGCGTAATTCGAAATATGCCAAAAAAATGTATAGTGGGAAAATCATTTGCAACATGCATAATTCGTTTAAAACTATTAGCAAATCACTCGTTCTGCAAAACATAATGTTCTCTTAAAGCTTAGCGCTTGGGCAGAAGGAGCACATTAATACTCGTATATTTTTAAACGCTCAAATAATTATGCTTTTTTAAGAAAAACAACTTTTTAATAAAATAATATTATATTTTCTACTAATTAATGTAAGAATCATAAAACCATGCTAATTGCTTTGTTTATATTTATATTGAGAGTTGTTTTGCAGCAGAGTTCTTCGAATTGAATCTGGCTCTAAAAATTAAAAAAAATATTTTCTCTGCTGAGGAATAATAAATAATTATTTTTCATCTCGAGTAATAAACTCCTGCACGTGAGTTTGAATGATTTTTCTAAATCGATAATTCCGTCACTCGATAGACTGTATTAAGTGTACTCTAGTTTGGAAGTGTGTTCAATTCGCATTAATATTCATTAAAAATTAATTGCGTAAATAAAACATGATAGAGATTGATTAGTTTTCTAATGTTTATCCAAATATGTGTGTGATTGTCAGCGAACAAATTTATTTTAATGTGTATCAAGCTGGACATAACTGACCAAAGATAGCAGAAATCATCCGGATCAGGTCAATGATGTGTCACAGCCTCTAAACGGAAAAGCATTCACCATTCAAACTTCCTCTTCCGCTTCGACGACACGCAACGAAAGAGGGTTGACGTAAAAAAAGTGTATTTCATAAATGTTACATAAATTGTTATGTACTATGGAACAATAATCCCTGAACCACTATTTTGTATTACATTTCTATCACAAACAATAAAAATACGTCAATATTTTTATTTATTTATCTATTTAATATTAAACTATTTTATTTAGTTTATTCAATTTCGTTTTTAATTTTATTATCAACTGAAAATTTGTTTTGATGACGGAAAACTGGAAAACAATATGAATTATTGGTTAGCTGAAATTTTGCAAACGATTTAACTGAAGCTTTTACATAATAAATTCTATCTCTTGTGCAATTCATTTCAAATTTTTTTGCTGCAAGACAACCAACTACTTTTTTCTATTTAATGAATTTATTAAAATGCTATCTGTGCAATATTTGTTTTAAGAGAAAAACGCGAAGCTGCTGCTGCTGCTGCTGCTGCTGGAATTGTATTTACGTGTAGTTTATACACTTTCTTAATAGTCTATCGGTTTAACGATGCACTTTATTATCCAATTACGCTTAATTTAATCAAAATTAAAATCTCAAACAACAATTTAAATCATTTATTGTAGATGGCATGGAGTTTGGCATCGTAAATTAGTTTGCTTTAAAAATAATAATCTAAAATTAGTCTGGCTGGATGGTATTATATAATACTTACTTATATTGAAATATGAAGTTTTTGCTTTACTTTTAAGATCTTCATTGTATATTTATGCGCAGCTATAAATAAGAAGCTTAATTAAAATGTATGCGTTAATACTTCCAAAAGCATTCTCTTTATTGCAAATTAATTAAATTAAATTGTAATTCAATAATCTACTATTCGAAACTGAAAAATAGTCGTAATCAATTTACTTGCGAAAGAAACGTTGATGGAAAATAATCATTTCAATGAAATCGCATAGATTTCTTTAAATATTAAGCTTATTTAATTCGATCGATAATTTGCAATCAGTTATAAAGTCGTAATAAAATCGGAAGGAATAAATAAAATGACAAGTAATTTTATTGGTACTTTAGTGTAATGATGCACAGCGTTTTTTTTTATTACTGATACATAAAATCGTCATTCAAGTTCATAAACATTCCCTAATCCTATACCTGCTAGCTGCTACCCATTCAATCAATGCATAAATATTTGCGTTAATAAATCAGTTGGGTAAGAAAATGACTTTTATTTTATTTATTTCCTGTGGAAAATTGCAGTTATTTATGATTTATTTCGGGTATTATACTTTTCAATTGTATAATATTCTATAGCTATACCAACTGCTGCAATTTAAAATATTTCTTTGATATTGTAATTATATTCTTTGCTCTTAGCTCGTTGACTTATTCCTCTATTTTCATTATTCCACGACTTTCTTAAATTATATTTTTCGAATCGTAAATGTTTGTATAGATGTAGTTGTTGTATATATTTATTGATCGAGACATTTATTTTAAAAACTTTATTTTATGTTTAAATAAACTTAAATAACTCAAAGGAAACAAAAACAAGAATATAAATTCAATGTTTACACAACGCCAAATAAAATGCATTCATAAATTTACAAAAAAAATTAAAATAACGACGATTCCTTCCGGCGAATGCAAAATTACTACATTTGCAATATTTTAAGGAACATTTATTTTTAATTAATTCAAAACTGCAGCTTTATATACACTATATTCCTAGTACAGTTTCAAAATTATGATTTTGACCTGACACAACCACAAATGAAAATTGTATATGAGTTGTGAGTTCTACAATAAATTGACTACTAATTATTTTGATAAGTGGACGATCGAGACCAGTAAAATGAGATCACGAATGTTCGATACTGTAGACTTATGGGTTCACGCATAAAAGATACCTTAGATGATTGAGACCGAGGATAAATAAGACCGTGCTAAATGGGATCAGACAAAATGAGACCACAAAGTAATAATAATTGTAAAAAAGTAAAGTAAAGTAAAATGTAAAACTAACTCGTTATCGCAGACCAGTTTTCTTTTAATTGGGTGACTTAGGTTAGGTAAAGAAAGGGAGTATTAAGTTAGGTTAGGAAAATGAGAGAGAGTGTTAGATTTTTCAGTAAGATTGAATAATATTAGATACTACATTATGGTCTCTTTATATTGGTCTTAATCGTTTGGTCTCATTCATCTAGGTCTCATTCGTCCTACAATAATTATTTTCTAGAAATATTTTGAAAAAATAATCAAAATACTTGAATAAACATATTGTTGCTATAGTTTCGTTTAAACAAATGCGAGGAAAGTTGTTTAAATTGCTCACGTTGCGAGAAATAACAAAACAGCTGTAAAGTTCTATTACATATATTGTTATTTTAATAACAAAACTATTTCTTTCATTTCATCGCAAGCCTTTTTTCCAACGCTGCTGCATCATTATTTCCACGTTTATGACGCGTTTCATTCAAGTATATAATGAATTTGTTATTATGGGAGATTAAATTTTGAGATTTTTTAACGAAAATTATAATCCGAAATTAATTCCATGCAAAGTACTTATTAATGCCAATCAACATTTTTGACAAACAACAACTTACTTGATGCCTGTAAAGGTATTTATTTATAAAACATTATTTTTATATACAACAACAGCATTACCTCGGGGCATATTTAAAATATTTTAATAAAATTTTCATAAAGATAAGCATCACTCATTTTTAAAATACCTACCTGCTATTTTTATAGAATTATTAATAAAAGCTTGGCATTTTTAAGCATCGTACGTATGATATAATGTGATTGAATCGTATGTATGTGCTTGCTAACGTACTCGTACGTTGTTACGTACGTAAATTTACTGGAAAATGAACATGAAAATGAAACAAAAAATAAATTTCGATCAAACTATTGCTGTATGTAACATATTTAAAATGACATTTTTCTGAAATGTTAGTTAATATTGTTAAACAACCTAATGAAATGTGCTGTTGTATTTAAATCTATTTAATGGATTAATTATTATTAACAATTTCAAACTACAAACTAATTCAACAAGGAGTAAATGCATTAGAGATTTGTAGTTTGTGAACGATCTACAACATAATGTTGAATGAGTGTGTAATATGTACTTGGCGGACCACGAATTTTCATTTTCGATTACGGTCAATTTTTCTGGTTTTATAAGAATTTGCTTTTTTCGTTGGTAAAACAACTGTTAGGATTAGGAAACACTAGTTTAATTACTGATTGTTTTAACCATATTTATAAATTTAGACAAGAAAATGATATTTACAAAATATTCTTATAAATACGCAAAAGAATGTTGTTGATTAGATATCAATAATAATATATTTATGTGCACGATGCAAAAATAGTCTAAATAGCATGTCCCAACTAAAAGTTTATTACCTCTACACATCATATAAGAGTTTTCAATAAGCTACAACATTATAATAAAA
>JARJDW010005286.1:0-10614 GCA_030264715.1 Adinopsis sp. GC000173
GAAGTTTTATTGTAGGCATATTTCAGATATTGACGCGCATTTCACTCTCTTAATGAAATTATCATAAAAGTATACACTCTCTTTAATATTCTGTTTACGTATCGCTTTTTTATTCGACTTTTTAATCTGCATCGTCGTCGCCGTGCGGAAATAAATTTATCAATAAATGTATGAAATTTAAACGAATTGTTGTTTCGTGAAGTGCAGGTAGTAGGTACAGGGCGAGACATGTGAATATTAAACTCGATTGCATTCGGGCAGAAACTATTGCCGTACCTATATATATTTTACATACTAGCATTTCATTTTTAATGAAATTATCATAAAAATATAGTCTGCTTTACGTTCTTTTTACTTATTTTTTATTATTTTGCTAAAGAAAATTAAATTTTGCTATTTCTCAAGAAATTTTTAGTAGATTTTTAAATAAATTATTTTTTGTAATATAATATAATTCTAATGATGTACAGCGTGAATAGAAAGTTGGAAAATTATCGCATTTTCTTTTTTGCTAGAAAATGTTATCCTATATTTTACGTTTTATTATCATATGTTAAAATATATACTTTTTTATATTACTTTTACTTAGTTTTTATATATTTTTAGGGTCAAATAAAATTTCACTATTCCTTAAAAAACTTTTTACTGATGTTTGAGAACAAACTCACTTATGAGAGTTTTTCAGTAAGTATCTTCAAAAAAATTGATTAATAAATGAAAATAACAATTAAAAAACACTAAAAAATATTTTGATTTGATTTTTTTAGATTAAAAACAGTCTGGAATTTTATTATCTTGAAAATATATTCGTTTTTATATTACTTTAACTTACTTTTTTTATTTTCCTGAAACAAATAAAATACCAGTATTGCTTAGAAACTTTTTACTGGATGTTTTCATCAGCGCGCAGACTTTTTCCAAACACACAAATATTTTGTGCAAATTTATCGAAATTATTCCAGTGAATTGTTGCGCTTCTAATGAAATTTGTTATGTTTCTATTTCAGCGTTTTGAACAAATTGAGGTATTAGCGCAAATGACGTGTCATTTAAATGTTAAACTCGCAGTGAATTTTAAATTATCTGATAATGGGGAAGGAGCGCGGCGGCCATCCAGCGCAACATTCTTGCAACAAAAATGCGTCGCGCGCGCGCGCTGGATAAAAACGCTTAAATTTTAATTAAGTTTTGCGCTGGGAAGGAAAAAATTGGATATTAGATCAAATTGCGTGTCATTTAGCGTTAAAATTGGCAGGGCGTTTAAACGAAACCCTCATTTTTAAATTACCTAATATGGACATAAAATATTTTTAAGATTTTCGTAAAAAGATGTAGGTAATAATTTTATAGTGTTTAAATGGAATTATCAGTTTTAAATTAGATAAGCGTAAAGTATTTTGAAAATCTGTATAGTTAATACTTTGATAGTGTTAATGGACAAGTTCTTCAATCAATCAATAATTAACCGAACGGGCCCCTATTAATAATTGACTAACGACCAAAATCTCCCCAATTTTAAGCCTAAAAGTTAATTTCATGGTTAATTTGTCTAATCAAATCAAACAAAATAAAATGAAGAAAAACGACTCCAACCGACTGGCTGTATTCGTTCAACAACAGAAATTAGTTTTTCTTTGCGCGCCACGCACACGCTGCTAGTTGATTTTTTCTTCTGCAATTAAACAGCATGTTAGATTTATTATTAAATGCAAGTTTTTGATTTATGTCTCTGAAGGAGAGGAAAAAACTGTATGTGTGTGTGTGGTGGCTTGTGACACAGAAGTTGCTAACCTTATGTGACCCGAATGTATAAATATAAATCTGTTTTGAAGAAATTAAATGAGAGGTTGCCCCAGACAATATCGAAAGGTTAGCCCAGCTCCCACAATTACTCACCGAAATGCCATTTGGGCGCGCAGCATTTTTTTATTTCGAAGCCAAATTATGCAAAATGAGTGAATGAATGAATGAAAAAAGTGAGCGAGGGAGCACGAGCTGCTAGCAGAGCTACATTAGCTAGCGGGCGAGTTTTGACTCTGCAAAATGGTCTAGTTCTTCAACTTGCTAAATCTATTTATGCAAACTTTGATTAACTTCATCAAAACCATGTTTCGTTTTAAACAAACGAATTAAGCTGCGAAACTTTGGGGAAACTAATCGGGGGGGAATCTCTGGACAAGATAGACTTTTCGTACGTACGTACAACACACGAAAAGGTGGAAAAGATAGTCGAGTAAAAATTTATCGTACTGCTGGGATTCAAATCCGGCAGAGAAAAGAGAAAAACGTCCGAAACTTTTTTTTCCTACGTTTCACGTTTCAATTCAAAAACTTATTGCGATCGATGCGACTCAATCTAATTAAAAAAAAAAGTTATATTATAGTGCATTTCATTCAATGGTATACATAGTAAAAAGTCCTTTAAATGTTTTGATAGAAAATGCTTAAAATCAAAGAAAAATAGGAAAAATCTTATTCAAAATTTAATGTTTAAAAATCTCATGGAGATACTAAAAAAGTAAGTTTTTACTATGTATACCTTGAATGAAATGCACTGTAAATTTGTTTCACAGTTAAAGTTAGCAAAAAAGTTTGTGTAATTCTGCCGTTTATTGCATTTTTTATTAATTATTCATCAACGCAGACAAAAAAAGAAAATCGTCTGATACATTTCTTTTCAGTTTTACGTTCAATTCGAAAAACTTTCAGCGATCGATGCGATTCCGCATCTAATTAACGAAATAAAATTCATATTGTTTATAATAGCTGGCAAAAAATTAAGCTTGTGCAAGTGCAGCGCGTTGCAGTTTCATTACATTTTAAAAAACTATTTTCGTCGGTCGCTTTGTTTTTCCTTCTGCCCGTTGCGTTTCCATTAAAACGAAATTAGGTATATCGCGCGCGTTGAAAGTTTTATTTCGATTCGATCCGCGCCGGGGCGCGCGCGCGCAAAAAAATATTTATGCATCATTAAAAATGAATTAGACGTGAAATTTCTTAATTAATAAATCGCGAGCGTTTTCATTATTTGATAAAGGATGAAAATGTTTATTTTTAAGATATGGGGGGTAAAATAAAAAAAAACAGCAAACAAAAAGGATGAG
Source organism: Adinopsis sp. GC000173 (assembly GCA_030264715.1). Lineage (NCBI taxonomy): Eukaryota > Metazoa > Arthropoda > Insecta > Coleoptera > Staphylinidae > Adinopsis > Adinopsis sp. GC000173. Next base: position 3,105 of record JARJDW010005286.1, read on the forward strand.
GAAGAAAAGCGGAACGCTAAATTTACTGCGACCGATGCGCGCGTATTTATTTATTATTTATGCAATGAGAAAACCGCACACATACACGCGCGCCGCGATTTTTTTATGTGCGTGCATGAATCGTAAAATAGGCGCACACGAGCGTGCACAGATCGCCAGCCAGCCACATTGCATATGGGATAAAAATAGTCGATGATGGCAGTGACAAAATATTGCAATAATTAATCGATGATAATAGATGAGTCGTGGCAGCGCGCGGGCTTAGCGCCGCGACGCTAATTAATTGGAAAATTTAATTCATTTTTAAGCGCATTTACATTTTTTTCTTGCCTGCCGTAATTCAATTAGAAATTTATTAGTATGACAATAATAGATCGATAAAAATAGGAATGATTATGATACTGCAATTTATGCATTTATTAATATTAAAATGTAGTTTATTTTTAATTTAAATTAATCACAAGTATAAATAGTTGACAATATCATAAAAATAGATATGATTTTTGCAATATTCTTGCATATAATCAACATTGGCATTTGTAAATTTTTATTAATCACTAGCATTAGTCGCTGACAATAAATAAAAATAGAAATGATTTTATTATCCATAAATCTTCATAGTTGATGATAACTAAAATGTGGTCATTATTGCAGTTTGTGAGTTTAAACAAATATATATTTTTTAATATACTAATGGCTAATTAGTAATACATTTCTTCCAAACACTAAAAATACATTTTTTTACTGATTAAACTATTAAGAGTCATGGTATTAATAGTGTTTAGATAAAAATTAACTTCATCTTTACAATTCTTACATGATAAATATTGTTTTTTATTATTTTTCATTATTTTACTAATAATAAATAAAAATAGAAGTTATTTATGTCATTATTGTATTTTTTAAATATTAATTTAATTAATTCTTCTCAAATTGTTTTACTCCCACGTGTTAATAGCTAAAAATCTTTAAAAATAGAAGTAATTATTCACAGATCGCATCTATTAACGGTATAGTTCTGTTTAATTTTAATACTTTCATTATTTTTCTCTCCAAAAATACTAAAAATAGATTCTTCTTATTTTTATTAATCTTTAAATACCTAATTAATAAATTTATCACTTGACATTAATTGTTGTTTAATTATCAAATTATGCAAATCGTGCGTTAATAAAAAATCTAAATAATAGTTTATAATTTATGCACCTTTTGCAATACCTAATAAAAAGGTTAGTTTTTCAATTAAAATTTAATTAATCACAAATGCAATAAATTTAGTATTTTTATTTATTATGTTGGTGACAGATTCATTTTTATCAAATTTTGCTAATATTTAACAATAAATTTACTAGTTTTACTTAATCACAAAATGAAAAATGGTTTTTTGTCTTTTGATTAAAAGTTGATCATAAATTAAAAAAAAAACACAATTTTATCACTTTTTAATAACAAAATGTAATAACTTAGCAATTGATATACATAAAAATTAATTTTTAACAATTTTTTTTAATCATAAAAAATAAAAACTTTATTTTATTAGTTGGTCATAAATAAAAATAGACGCAAGTTTACCTCTTATTTTTTTCAAGAACAAAATATCATTTTTTTGAAATTGTATTAATCACAAATATTAATAGCTGATAATACATATAAATAGAAGTGATTTATAGTCGATCACTTGTATATATATATTTTTTTTCGAGCGGCGATCACCGACAAAAAGGTGAAACGTCAGAGCACATTCGAACGACTATTAGTTAAGAGAGAGAGCACGAAGAAGAAGCAAAAAAAACTATAAACGTGTAGCATTGAAATTGTCATAAGTTAACATCACTTTCGCGTTCATTTATCATTTCGGGACGAAGACCGCATATATCCGAAAATATCGTTTTACGCTCATCATCATTAAAATTTGCGAAAAAGAGAAAAAATGATTATACGCGCGCACACATTGAGAGATTTTTTTTCCATTCTGTAAAATTGAGAGAGCGCGCGCCCGCTTGCCTGCCGCTCTGCTTCAATTTTTATTATTTATCTAATAAATATGCAAATATATGCGAAATGCAGCATGCATTCAATCAAATTTTCATCAAGAAAATGCAACCGAGTATCGAATATGCAAGAGTAAAATCATATGTTTTTGTTATTGTTATAGTTAATTTTTTTAAAACAAATAAACAGTATTTTTTGTGTTTTTATTGGAGTTCGGTCGCAATTTAATTAACTGATTGATTGCAAATATACCTAGGTATATAAAAAAAACAACAACAAAACTTACGTGCGTTTCTCCAGCGAGCGAAATTACCTGGGGGGCACACAGCACAAAACTTTTGCGTATATAATAATAATTTCGATGGATAATAAATTAGCCGGCTGTGTGACTGCTTTTGTGCCGGTTTGTTGACGATTCTGCTTGCTGCTGCCTGTCCTGCTATACGCTGCTGCTGCTAGCCTGCCTGCGCGCACTTATTCGCGTCGTCGTCGCCAAACTGAAACGTTTTCGCTGCTCGCTCTCTCGGCTCTCGGCTCTCTCGTGGCGGTGCGGTGTTCAGCTCCTCACTGCTGCTACTATTCCTGCAGACTGCAGGTTTCCTTCCTTCTTCTCGAAATGCCACCCATTCACACACAACTACATCATAATACTCATGCTCCGACAGCTTCCGCGCTTTAAACAACAACAACAACAAACAAACAAACAAACATACAACGCCAAAATTCACTCCTCCTAATTAACGTACGAAAAATGTTTTGCTATTAATAAAAAAATGCATTCATTTGAACTAATTGTTTAAATATACAGGGTGAATATAAATTAATTAATCAATCAGTCAATCAATTAAGATAATGTGTTTTTTTGCTATCAATCGACGATTTAGTAAAAACTTCACATAGATAAAGTATCGTATGAATATCAACTAATTGGTTTAATTAAAATTGGATGCACGTTTATAAACAAACGAAACTTTTAGGCTACTTATTGATTTTTTCGCTTTTCTCACTGCTCTTAATTAACAAATAATCTTTTTTGAATGTTCGATTGCATTAATTAAAATATGCGCCAATAATTTTTGGTTTGAACAGAGAAGATGAGATTTATAAAAATTCATTATGAACGGAATTGATTTAAGCCATAATTTGTAAATAATGAAAATCTTAAGTAGGTAATAAAGTAACGAAAATTATTGAGTAATCATGCTTGAATCCAGAATAATCTTTATCCATCGATTATATTGTATCTACACTGAATTTTTTCATTTGCACAAAGGATAAATTTGACTCTACATTGACCATATTTTATTTGTGTACTAATTAACGGAATTCAATCCTGAATGCAGAAACACAAATTTGCTAGTCATGTATCAAATAATAGCTACACACAGGGTAAATATAAATTAGTTTTAGCAAAAATAGTGAACAAAAAAGCCATAAAGCATAAAAATTTAATTAACTATTATATTTTTGGCTCATTTTTAATTAATTGTTAAATAAGAAGACACTCATACTTTGAAAGCTATAAAATGTTTATTCATCGATGATAAATATGCAACTCTTGTTCATTCATGCAAATGAAACGTTATTATGACACATACGCAGGGTGATTATTCCAAGAAATTTAATAAACACACATTTATAAAAAACAAGTCAAGAATTTTACGCTTTCTATTAATTTTTGCTGATTTGCAACGAATTTCTAATTATCGAACAATAATGCTTGAGTGCTGCCTACGTTTTAATTACCCGACAATCATTTTTATATCTATATCGGACAAATGATAAAATATATAAATTAATTCCGTCAGTAATCAATCTAAATTGGTTGTACCTCTATAAAAGGTTTAAATTTAACGCTGCCAATTCATTTTTTCGGTCGTTTGCTACTTACTCTTTGCATGCAAAGAATGTCGAATCTATCGCTGATCAATGCACCGCACTTTTTCATTCCCACAAACGACACTATTATAAAAAAATTAAAATTTAACACTACCCAAATTTTGCTTGAAAATTGCAGAAAAATAATTAAAAATCGGTAATAATCAGAGGTAGATCTATAAAAGTGTTAAATTAAATAAATTTAACGCTAACAATTTATTTTTTCGGTTGAAATGTATAGAATTAACGCTGATCAATGCAATGCACTTTTTTATTCCCACAACCGACACTTTATTATAAACTATAGAAGATGAATTCAATCAACAATCAATCAAAAGTGGACATCTTATGTAATAAAACGCTAAGTTGCTGCTGCTCCGTGCCGGCGATTAATCTGACTGACTAATTAACAGCAAATCAAANGATCGCATGTCAAATAGGGCCGATGTTAGGTCATAGTAACAAATAATTGTCAAACTGACAGTAAAAAGTCAAATATAAAAAAATAGATTGGTTTCCAATTTGGTTTGACAATTATTTGCTAATTCTGTTGACAACGGGCTATAAACTAGTACATTTATAAAAAAAATAAAATTTAACGCTACCCAAATTTTGCTTGATGGCAATTAATTCCAAATTAAGAAGAAATCATACTAAATTGCAGAAAAATAATTATAAATCGGTAATAATCAGACGTAGGTCTATAAAAGTGGTAAATTTAGTAAATTTTACTCTAGTATTTTTTTTTAATGGCACTTTTTTATTCCAACAAACGACATTTTATTTTAAAATTCAGAAGATGAATTTAACTAACAATCAATCAAATGCGGACGTGTAAAAAACATTAAAATTTTACGCTACCAATTTTTTGCATGCTTTTATTTCATTCCTAATTAAGAAACAAACATTCTTAAATGCTGAAAAATGCAATACATTAACTGCTGCTCTTTAACGTTTGCACAAATCACAGGCTATTTATAAATAAATATACACAGGATGAATATAAATTAGTTCTACCAACAATCAATCACTAATGAACACAAGTCTATAAAAAATAACGATATTTCTTCATTTTGTAGTTGATTAGGAACTCATAATAGATTTGCGTAGTGCATGAAAAATTAATTTAACTCAAATCTTGCACTTCTTACTTTCTAATAAAATTCACACACATAGGGTGCATATAAATTAATTCAACCAACAATCAATCAATATCGGACGCACTTCTAGGTACATCCTAGAGCAAAAAAAAATGAAAATTTAACGCTACCTATTCATTTTTTCACGCTCATTTGCAATGTAGATGCATCCCTTTCGAATAAAAAAAAAACAGACACGGCTAAATTGATAAAAGGCAACAGACATACACACACACAAAACGTCGTCCAATTTTTTTGCTGCTGCTGCTGCAGCTCATTCGATAGGTTCGCCTGCACATTTTATGCAATTTGTTGTTGGCGAAATATTTTGCATGGAAAATTGAATTAAAAGCGCGCCCGTGCTGAAAGGGTATTTATTTATTTTCCGTATGCGTATAAATATTCATTTGCAATATAATTTTATTATACCTATTTGGGAATGGGTGAGTTAAAAACAAGCACCGGCCCCACCGACTGCAAAATGCAAACAAAAACAATTAAATTGTCATCAAATTAATTAGTTTTATTATTATTATTATTCGAATTTTATTGTTTAATAGTAAACTCGACATAAATAATTAGCATGTTAAATAAACACCATTCAAATTCATTTGAAATTCGAATGAGTTATCAAAAATTATTATCTATTTTTTTCATATACATTTTGGTTTTGAGATCTTAATCAATTTTATTGTTGCAAATTTGCATACATATTTGAGATGAATTTTTCTGCATACCGGATTGCATGGTGAAATATAAATGCAAAGCCGATGAAAATTTTAAAATTCGATTTTAATAAATAACATCGTAAGTGTTTGCACCTGTAGGATTGAACATGGCTGGATTTTCAAGCAGTATGAACACTTGTTTCATCACGCAGATTATTATTATTATTATCATCATCAAAGCAACGATTCGATGCGATTTCGCATTCATAGTTTGTTGTAGCGAAACACATACATACACATATAGTAGTTGGTGGTAGTAGTAGATGCTATGTAAATCGCAGCCAAATCCCATCTTACCGTAATTAAATTTTAATTACTATATTTCCCGCTAATCGTGTAAAAATACAACATAACATTTCGCGGTAACAACAATCTAGAAATAGATTTTTTTCGCATCGGTGTTTATAGAATGTTGATCTTGTACGCCGGCTGCCATGAATCTCAATTGCAAAATAGCAAATGTGTGGTTTAATTAGATAAAATCGTTATATAAATAGATTGTATGTAAATCACATAACACAAAATCGATATAGTAATAAAATAAATTTATAATTCATTTAAATATGTTGTAAATTGTGCAATGTTTTAGGCTTTGTTCAAATATTTCCATAAAAAGTGACCAGTTTGCATTAAAATTGCATTGAAAATGGAGCACTTAACCTTGAAATGATTGAATAAATGCAAAATTTTAAAATTCTAGAAAAGTTATAAGGGTGATAGGAAGAAATTGATTGGGGGTGGGAAAATAGAAAAGAACGCTTTTCATAAATGGAAAAATAGCAAATTTTTAGTTTAATTATCTAGATAAAATCGTTATATAAATAGATTGTATCTAAATCACATAACACAAAATCGATAAAGTAATAAACTAAAGTTTGACGATTATGACAAACTTTTCGAAATGCATAAGCAAATTATTTTGAACAAAAAAGGAAAAATTGTAAACCAATCAAGTGGTTACTATTATTATTAGATATATTTTATACGTTTTACCAAGCGATTATAACGAAATACTTTCAATTTTGAGCTCTAATATTTTAAAGTGTACAGATTTAATAATTTGATAATATATTTTAGGCTTTGTTTAGATATGTCTGTAAAAAGTAGTCAGTTGGCATCAAAATTGCATTTGAAAATCGAGATCTTAACTAGAACATATAGTTAAATGTTGAAGAATGATTGGAGGTGGAACGTTTAGCAGAGTCATAGAACAAATGTTTAGTCTTAATAGATAATTAATAAATAGATTGTATCTGCGATTAAGTAACAAAATTGTAAAAGCAGTAAAATAAATTTTAAATTCACTTCGGCTGTGAATGTTGTAGAGTGCGCAGATTTAACTATTTTATCATGCTTTAGGCTTTGTTCAGATAATTCCATAAATAGTAGCCAGTTTGCATTAAAATTCCATTGAAAATGGGGCACTTAATCGGGAAATGTTTGAATGCATGCAAAATTTAAGAATTCTACAAAAGTTTGAAGCATATTTAGAATATTAATCGGAGCATGTTAAAAAATTACTGATAATAATGTTAGAAATTAGAACATACCTTCAAAAGCTTTTTGTTTTTTTTGTGTATACTTTACCTTACCACACATTTTTTCTGTTTCTTATTTCATTAACAAGTGATGCAGATTTAATTTTATTACTTTACTTTTATACACAATATTTGTTCAGGCAAATCGATAAAAAAATTCCCAACCTTATATCGAAAATGAATGGTTAATATAATGCTATAAACTTTTATGTACATAATTGAGTGAATGCATTTG
>JARJDW010005291.1:0-10816 GCA_030264715.1 Adinopsis sp. GC000173
TGTATCGATTGCCCAAGAACTTTACTTCTAATTAGTATAGTTTTTCAATTTTCATCCTGATAATATTTCCTAACGATTAATTTTACTTATTTTCTGACATAAACATTGTTGTGACTTATGCAAAACAACAAAATTGCGCATAAAAAATGTGTCAAATGCAAAATTGCCGAATTAATGTTAAATAACAACCTAAGTAAATTGTAACCCTTTAATAACGTCGCTGAATGAAAATAAAACATATCAAGTTCATTGTTGTATCGATTGCCCAAGAACTTTACTTCTAATTAGTATAGTTTTTCAATTTTCATCCTGATAATATTTACTAACGATTAAGTTTACTTATTTTCTGACATAAACATTGTTGTGACTTATGCAAAACAACAAAATTGCACATAAAAAATGTGTCAAATACAAAATTGCCGAATTAATGTTAAATAACAACCTAAGTAAATTGTAACCCTTTAATAACGTCGCTGAATGAAAATAAAACATATCAAGTACATTGCTGCATCGATTGCCCAAGTACTTTACTTCTAATTAGTCTAGTTTTTCAATTTTCATCCTGATAATATTTCCTAAAGATTAATTTTACTTATTTTCTGACACTAACATTGTTGTGACTTATGCAAAACAGCAAAAACGATAATAGGATTTTTGCACACAAAAAATGTGTCAAATGCAAAAATGTCCGATTAACGTTAAACACAACAACGTAAGCAAATTGTAAAACGTCGTCGCATATTGCATTTGAATTTGTTGTTTTACATTTATCGATTCGGCGTAAAAATTTACTATTTAAGACGCTCTTATTAGATTTCCTGCAGCATTCATTGAAATTTAAAGTTTTTCCATCAAACCAATAATAAAATTACAATTTAAGCATTAATATTAACATTTTTTTTGGCATCAATCGAATAATAAATTGATAAGAAAGCAATCATGCTGAAATAAATTCATTCGTTTGATTTAAACTCCAAACGAAAAAGGGAGTCAAGTCGACGAGGTTAGTCGACGCGCTTTGTAAAATCCATTGCTGTACGCCGCATAGACAAAATCGAAACAAACAGTTATTTATTTCAAAGTGGTTTTTGGAATGCGAAGAAGCATCAAAGCGCCAAGTTTTATTATTAATTAAATGTTGAGCGCGTATGTGTGGTGTATGTGCGTAAACGTTTAATATATGCGAATTTGGTAGAGGAGAAAACATTGTTAAAACTTTTTAAAACTACACTGGCTTGATGATAATAAAAGCGCGCGCTAAAATTTAAAGCCGTCTATTGTATGTGTTGTTTAAAGGTTCGCATATATTATAAATTTTAGCCAATGTCAGAAGCATCCGCAAAAGCGATCGGGGATTAAAAGCAGCATTCTAGCATTATTCAGCTATTAGATAGCTATAAAGCGATAATTAATTAAACTCATCCATATTAAATTACATATACACATAATACTGCTTGCTGCATACATTGTGAATAATAATAATAAAAACACATCATAATTTATTTATTCATTTGTGTATATGTGTATTGTAGATAAAAATGTTTGCATTTTTCATGTTGTTATATTAAACATAACAACAACAACGACCAGCTGTTAGCAACACTATGATGAGTATGAGTGTGTTCGATCAAAAATATAGTCAAATCTCTTAAAATGATAATGAGTAACAACTTTTTAGAATTTGTGAGATGAAGCAACGTTTATTGGTAGCTTGCAAAATGAAGAATGTTGCTTTGTAAGACAGATGTTTGCGACAGTTGGTTGCATAGCCTCAAAGATATCACTAAAAAGAAATTTTGTCATCAAATAATTAAGTTAATTTTCCTAGATACAATTTCTGATTCCATATTAAACAATATATGGCAGGTATTTTATATTTTTGGAAATATTTTACCTTTAATGTTAAAATAAATAAAGAATTCCAATGGTTTTCAATAAAAATTTAAATTTTATAAGTTTATTAGTGCTATTTATAATGTAAGAAATACATTTTTTTCTTTCTAGGACCCATTGTATGATTTCTTATTTTTCTGTTCTGCAAACATGTTCTCTACTTAGTACATTTTATATGTTTTTCTCTCTAAATTATTGTAATTAATCTAGTAAGTGAATAAACACCTATTTAAAGTGACAATTTAATAATTATGTAAATATCTTTACTCAATTTTGATGAAAAATTAAATGATTATATAAAATATTATTTGGAATTAACAATTTTTTATTTATTTTCACGTTATGAAACGAATCATTTCTATTTTTATTGAGTTTGCTCATGAATACACCCCAAGATGTATCCAAGAATTTATAGTATAGGTACGCAATTAGAGGTACCTCTATACATTGATTATTAATTTGTCCTTGGCGTAAATAAATAAAGATACATAAATGTGTATACTATATGTAGGTATATGTAGAAAATTTCATTTGTAATAAAATGGAGGAAAAAAAACACTCACTCACTCGCACACACACACACACACACGAAACGCGCGCTGCTACCTTGAATTTCCACCTACGAAAATACATACACTCGTCACGCACCCGTACAACATCAAAATTTCTCATCTCTGAATATATGTATATATACGGGTTTTATAAATAAATATATAAATACATAAATTATTGCTGTATGTATAAAATGATGATATATATGAATGGATGCGGAAAAACATCACTCGTATATAAATTTCCACTTACAGACGATACACACAATTTCCATCACTCAGAAATACGTTATGTTACATACACATTCATAGAATGATTAGTTTTTCACTCTCTGGTGGTATGTACATACATATGTATCAATGTGTCTGTTTCATGTTTTATTACATATTATATTAACGAGATCTTGTCGTCGGGTATTTCGTGTGGGCGTATCATCATCATTACATGCAGTCAATTCGAATGAAATTGAAGTGTATTTGATTTGTAATTAAATGTGGGAAGTGTGTATTTAATTGTTTGCTGGAATGAATAATGATGGAGGGACAGTATCACAGTAGTAGTGGTAGTGGTAGAGTGCGCGAGCGCGTTCAATTCAACATTTTTTAAGCGTTTCAACGTATGCAACCACACGTACTTTTCAATTGTAATTGCGGTATAGTCAACGAAAAGTAACACGTGCCATAAAAGTAATTTTAATTAATTTGCGTTAAGAGTTATGTGTTCTATACTTTACAATCAAAACTAGCCCATGTTTATGGCCCTAGTTGTTGAAAATTGACTTTTTCAGTTTAAGCATGGTTTATTGAGCAAAAACATATTTTTTCGCTTTTTAATTTATATATAATGCATATACCCATCATTAATAAAGAAGTGCAGTCTAATTTTCTTTACTTTAGTTACTTTTCCTGAACTATAAACAGTTAAATACTATACCACCTCACAGGAGTTTTAATTAATTTGCGTAAAGAGGCATACTCAGATGTTTTCTTTCTTTTTTAATCCGTACAAATACCTATATGGGAAAATTGACTTTTTCATGAAATAATTACAGTTTATATAAACAAAAACATATTTTTCTCATTTTAGTTTAGATATTATGCAATTGCCCAAAGTTTTACTTTTTATCAACTATAGACACAGTTAAATACTATAAAACCACAAAAAAATATTGTTTTTGGTGGTGATATTGCTACTGCTGATATTGTTCCCATTCGATTAGAATTGAATTTTACGATTACGTTTTTTTTTATTTATCAAATCGGCATTTACTGATAAGAGGAGAGAGTTTTACAAGCGATAATATAATTTTAAGGGTGGTAAAAATACGATATATTTTTATTCTTTGAACGAAAAAGAAAATTGCTCACACTCAGCAAATGTAATAAAATATTCCACACAACGCTAATAATAATAAAATAAAATTTACATTGCACATTGTTTTGGCTAAACGCATCGTTTATATGCATTTTAAATGCACTAATTACCACGACAGTGTGAGCGCGCGGCGCTAAGTGCAGCTATAATTAATCTGCATTTGCAAAAACTACTGCAATCGCAAAATTTTCCGAGATTTTATAACATAATACTCATTCTAAAGCAACTAAACTAGATTTATTTCTCCGATTAATAAATAAAAAGCGTTTTTAAAGGAAACTGTACCTTAAATTGCAAATGTTTGTTTATGTCATGATTCAGAAATGTAAATTTATTTTGTCATAATGCATTTCCAACAATGACTAAGGTTGAAGGTGATATTTTCTAAATTTATTTCTTATCAAAAATTCAATGATACGGTTGAAATTGTCTATGATAATAATTTTAGTGAAAAAGAATCATTTAACATGTGAAATCGCGCTTAACTGGCACTTTCATAACGACCACTTTATTTACCGGAATCACCACTATACTGCAGCGCTAGGGGCTATGTGCGGAGGAAGGACTTGCACTGTCGCTTGCATAATTGGAGTAGGTAGGTATGCAGTAGTAGGTGCTGCAGTGTGATTTTTCTCTAGTTTTATTTTTCACTTTATGCTTTTCGTTCTTAATTGTCACCTCTAATGTACGAATCATTTTCATAGGAAGGAATGACGAATTAATGAGGTTCCACAACATATTTTTCTTTTAATATTTTTTTTACTAAATTTTAAATGTAATATAACTAAAATTCAATAATAGGACTAAAATTACATGATTTTTTAATAAAAACGCAAATTTTAGACATAGAATTGCTCAACAGATGATAGAATGGAACTACACTTTACAGACCTATCATTACCGCCACCTTTATTTACCGGACATCACCCCTATAGAGCTACGGGCTATACAGACTTCATAATTTGGCCATACGGTGTGCTTTTTCTTTGGCTTTGTCTGTTTTCTGTTATTTTCTCTACATTATACGACACCCTAACATGCAAGTTTTTGTTGTGTGGCATACAATTTCTTTTACTAGGTTGAAGATGAAATTCCAATTTTTATTTACTAAAAAGATTCAATGATATGAAATTCGTATCATATTTTTAATTAGAAAGCAAATTTTGCCAAAAAATTATTCAACATGTGATGTAATAATACTTTTTATCTATAGCGTATTGTTTGTTAAGTAATATTAGAGGAATACTTTGTAAACGTTCCAATTGCCAAAACCGTTCCATTTATTATTGCAATCCATAATTACAGTTTAATACGATACTTTATTGTTTACTCTCGACTGCAATAGTCAGTATCCGTAACGCGATAATAGTTTTAAATTTTCAATAATAAGAAAAAAACTCAAAAACACACATTAAGCGCGAAACTTTTATTTAATCTATTGCTTTTAAAATAAATCGAAGTTTAATCGCCATACTAGTTCTTCTAGCTAGGCGAGGCGACTTATTGCAACACGTAACTTTTTCTAAGATTAACGATATTTCGACGCATATGGAACAATAATGGAATTACACTTTTTTTGTTTAAACTGTTAACTACTCCAATATTTTAATTGTATTCCAAATTAATTATTTTAAAGTAACCATCAAGTGATAGTTGTCCATTTCCTAAAATCTAAAATAGGATAAAAGCGTTCTTATTCGAGCAAATTAAATTAAATTATAGCTCCCTTTGTCCGTTAAATTTACTTTATATTCGCATTACAATTTCGAAGAGACAGTTTGTCGAGATAAATTTTCAGAAAAACGATTACTTATTAATCACAAATTCGCGGAAAATGTTATGATTTGTGCAAAAACTCGCATGAATCATGGCAGCACATATGCGATTTTCCATAATGTATGTAATTTAAAAAAAATGTCGCGTTTCATTTGCATAAATAATGTTGTTGCGTTTGTATTACTGTAAATATAGGCTTTTAAAAATTTTCTGTTACGTCTTTGCACTGTTTTTGCAAAATAATGCAAATATTTTGCATTGTTTTGTAAATACCTTTATGCCGCCTCATTTTTCAAAATTTGTTTACTGTTGCGGTGTTATTTTAATGTGGAGCCCTTTTAAAAACATGTAATATGGAAATTTCGAACCCTAATTAATTTAAAGTTGCAGATAATTTTATTTTGTACTGTGTAAGGCATATATTTTTTATTGCTTTGCAAATGTCTTTACATTCAATGCTAATTGGGGGTGGGAAAACTTAACCCTTAAAATTTTTAATGCAAAATGATAAGTTTCCTTTTGTAACATAATCAATATGTGTTTAGGGTTCTGCAGGCATTCAGAAAATGCATATCTAAATGGACTCCTAATAAAATAATTTAAACACTTACTATGCAACATGAAATAGGAGGACAAGTTTGTTTTTGTGCCAATTAATTTTGGTTAAACATTAATTCAATCTTTTATATAATATAATATAATAAAAAAATTGCAGGTATAAATTCAATTTGCCACTTTTTACTGCATAAGCTCTATAAAATCGTAGATCATGATAAATTAAGTTATCGTAGTGTACCACTACTAGGCGCAGCACATGCACGCTGAATATAAATTTGAAGGGTGAAATTTCATTAACTACCCTCTAAAGCAAGCAAGCAAAAAAACTGACAAGATAAACAATTGAAATATTTATATAATTGTGTGAATATAATTCAATTTGTACACATTATACAAAAGTAAAAAATTGTTGCTGTAAATGTTTGCCATGCAGGGCCACATTGCAAACAAGAAAGAAGGAGAGAGAAAGAGAGAGGAAGAGAGAAAAATAGCTTTGTTTCTACGTGTATTAACTTCATTTATAATAACACATCCAATGTGCACCTGCCTTCCTGCGCGCCACAGCAACGTGCTTGGAAAATCTAATAAAAATTGTTACAACAAACCGAATAATGCGAAACCAACAACCTGGGTAAATCTAGCGTTTGTTTTCGCGCGATTTATTTGTAAAGTAGAAAAAGGAGAATTTTCGGCGTCTAGACCAACAACAGTGGCCAAAACATAGAAATCTTTCAACCGGTCTGCGTTTCGTTATTTTGCAAATAAATAATCTTTCCCAAAAATAAACGCACACCAATCTTGCTGAATGATAAAAGTAACACTGCAAACCCATAAATGTGAGTGTGCCAAATCTGGAACACTATGCAGTAATCGCAACATTTTTTGTGCTATATATGGCACTGTTCATTCAGTAAGGGGTTAAAATTGTCAAGTATTATTTCCTTTAATTTTATATTACTTATTTAATTTGTTACTGGTCTAATATAAAGAGAAAATTAAAATTAAATGTCCAATTTAGAATTATTTAATGGATTTTAACATTTTTTATTAAAAATTTCAAAAATAATGAATAAAAAGTATAATATAATGCAAAATTTAGATAAGAACTGTAACAATTTTGAATCATTTTTCAATGAAATATTCGTCAGAGCGTGAATAAATATTCTACAGTTTGGACCCACCCCCGGTCTAGACTATAAAATAAGCGCTAATATTGTAAACCTATAATAGATTCGCTTTATTCTGTTTTGTGTGTCTATGTCATTTTTTTTTATTCTATCGATAAAAATTGTTTACGCTTGACTGTGTGCCCCTACGGCACTCCATCCAGTGTTTGTAAATCAATGAATCCTTATAATGATGATGGTGATAATATGTGTGCGAAATAATGGTCTCGTCGCACAAAGCGCAAACGGTTTGCTCTGCTTGTATGTACAATATCGCTCTGATTTTGGGCATATTATCACTTTGTGGCACTGACTGACCGAAAAGGCCCTGACCATATTGCTATTGTACGTGTACTGCCAGTGTTAATTGTTTAATGTAACGATAATGAATTTCCACCGCCGCCTATGATATAAATAAATTAGTGTGTGGCACTTTCAACGTAGATGTAGATGACATAATAATTTACTCTTGTACAATGGAACCGAAATGTTCATTTAAATTTTAAATAAGATTAAAACAAAAAGCAAAAAGGTATAGGCCAAAAAAAGAGACCGGATGGAAATAAATGTGGTGGCTCATGCAAAAAATTAAAATGATCATTAATGTATTATATGTATATATAATTTATTACGGTATTCGATTTTTGATAACAACTTTAAATGAGAATCTAAATTGTTTGTTTTCATTTCATTTTTTCTTAAAGCTGTGGACAATGTAGCAATAAATGATCATTGATATAAATAATTCATTACTTTATTTCTGTTTTTCAATATTTTGTAACTGGAGATTTAGAAGCGATCAAATCATGACTGGATGAAGGGAACAAATGTGGCGTTATCGATTTTGGTTACCTTAAAAGATTATAAACCATCTCGTCCATATGTGAATGATTTAGTATAGTATTCAATTTTTAATAATTTTCAATATTTGTTAACGTTACAATGATAAATTTGTTTTGCCAAAGTTTCTTGTTTAAATGCTCCACGATTTCTCCCGTAATTTCTAATCTCTTCTTCTCTAAGAGAAACCTTGAAGCTCGCTGCGAGAAATAAGCCCCGAATAGAAATAAATGTGGCCTTACCGAATCTGACAACCTCAAAAAGGTTATAAATAAATGATCATCATTAACGTAAATAATTTATCAATGCTGCTGCTACTGTTCGATTTTTGGTAACAATTCTAATAATGTTGGCCACCAAATGAGCATCAAAATTGTTTTTCTTTCATTCGCTTTTCTTTTTCAATATCCCAGGGATTTCGAAGCAATTAAATCTCGACTTTTTCCTTAAAACTCATAATTTATGGTGCAGTCGTCGTCGTCGCCGGCGTTGTGGAGATTTTTTTTATTTACTTTAGAACCGACCGTTTCTCTCGTAATTTCTGATGTTCAGAGAAAATTTAACGCTCGTTGAGGAAATATAAAAAACCCATATATTTCCATGGTAGGCGACATTATTATTATTATTATAATTTAGCGACCCGAATAATCATTTTTTAAAAGACTGAGATAAGTTAGCTACACATTTTTAATAACATCATGCTTATAAATTTCAAAAATTTGGCAAAGCTGCTGCAAAAAGATGCAATAACACAAACTAAATCACAAGAAATAGGTAAAATAGGTATATACGTGGATGGTCCGAAAACTTTCTAGCCATTTTTAGTTAATTTTAGTGCAGCCTCAAATTATTTTTAGCACCACCACGTCATCCCACTTAAACCAAAAATTTTTGATGGATTTTTCTTTGCGCGTGGAAATTATTGCGACTTTCTTTCGATTTTTCTTTGATCTTTGACATTTTCCATCAAATCTTTTAATTATTATTCAAAGATGATGAAGGACTTGCGTTATTCTTCATTTTTATTTAATTTTAATGAAAATCCGTAAATATTTTGATGAAAAATGACAAAATCAAAGAAAAATCAATGAAGAAAGTCGCAAAAATTTCGACGTGCAAAGAAAAATTCATCAAAAATTTTTGGTTTTGGTTTGGTTTGGTTTGGGACTGCACTAAAATTGACTAAAAAAAAGGCTAGAAACTTTTCGGCCAGTCCACGTATATAAACGATAAATACATACAGTGCTTTCCAAATGCATTTATACGCACATTTCATAATAACAGCAATTGGAAATCGACGACACATAAATATATGGTGTATGTAATCAAATTTCCTACATGCATACACAACACGATTTACCTATCAGAAAATTGCCGGAATTCGAACTATAAATAGCGAGAACGCGCGCGCATATATACGCCCGATAAATGTTTAAACATCCAGCGCGAGCGATTGAGAGAAGAAGAGGCGACGCTTTGTCGTCGTCGTCGTCCTCGTCGTCCTTAACGTTGGCGATTTAACAACATCCAGAGAAACGACATATTTGAAAAAGGTGTTTTATACATAACATACACACATATATACGCAAAGCTGACAGGTGATTACATTCGTAGGTATATGTCACAAGAATGTGTGAGTGTGTGTAAGCTCGCGCATCGATTTTATTTCGTGTTTTGTCACATGTTGTGTGTATGTGAATGTGAATCTGTGCGTTGTGGAGTTTTATCGATTCTGAATATGTTCTTAGCATAAAATAGCGTTTTGACCTTAACATGTACAGGAATTTGTAGCATTTTTTTTATATTCTTCCGTCATCAAATAAAACCAATAGAGGTCGTTATGAAAAACGAAACACATACTCGATGAGTCGTACTTTTTAAAAGCAACTTATTCCCCATTATAGCACTGAAGACTATCCGAACTATTTGGACCTGCATATTGACATTCATTATTTGCTTTTTCTAATTACTATGTCCATTTTTTCACTTTCCCTCTATTAATTGACAGGTCTTCACGTAAAAAATGAAGTAATTAAAATTTCACTATATAATTTAGTACTAAAATACCTCCAATTTGGTGTAGAGATAATACACCAGATATAAAAGCCTCAAAACTGAAGTTATTTGCCTTGGCCTTGCATATTGACATTCGTTACTTGCTTTTTCTAATTACTATGTTATTCTTTTTCACTTTTCCTCTATCAAATCACAAGTTTTCATGCAAGAAATGGTTTATAATCGAAGTTTAACTGTATTATTTATGACTAAAAAACCTCCAATTGGAGATACAGATAACACTTCACATAAAAATGACTCAAAATTCAAATTATTTGCCTTGTCAAATTGTCCCAATCGAAAAGTATCTCCTTGACTTACCGAATTTGTATTTCTGGTATCAACCAGATTCACACACACACACACTTGAATTACCACTCAAAAAATTTCATTTTTATACAAACTTATTACTTTATAATTAAAAATAATAGAGAATAAATTGATTGTCTTTATCAGTCAAGTATAAAAGTGTCTCTCAAATAACACCACTATATGCAGACATTTATATAGACGTTATTTATGCTAGAGTAAGTGCAATTGTTCCCATTTGGACCCCAATATGCTCACAATATTCACTTTTGGCTTATCTTTTTATATAGTAA